>PVIJ01017195.1:0-30251 GCA_004024925.1 Scalopus aquaticus
ACAGAGTGGGGAGCAGAACAGGCAGATCAGAAATACACTGCTGAGGGGAGCAGTGGGCAAGGCAGGAGAGGTCTGCTGCACCATGTGGGATTCTCCCCGGCCAGGCGTTGAACTCGCATTGTGCGCTGCCAGTGCCACAGTGCAGCGCTCAACCACTGCACCACCAGGGAGGCTCTAATATTTATTTATTTATGCATACAAGAACTGGGTTGTGGGCCAGAGGTGTGGGAGATGAGAGGATTCACCAGAGACAGACTGGGGAGCAGAATAGGGAGATCGACTAAAATACACTGCTGAGGGGGCAGCAGGTGACACAGGAGAGATCTGCATCATGTGGGTTAGCTTTCTGGTTGGGGATTGAACTCCTGTTGCAGTGGCTGGTGATAGCTTAATGGTGCTGTGTCTTTAACCCCTGTGCCACCAGAGAGGCCCTACAAAAGGTATATTTTCATTTTCTAAATCATTTAGTTGACTTTTCAACAATTATTACTACTCTATTTATGAAGAACACTACATAATAAAGACGCATTGGATAGCAATGACGGGGAAATAACATTTCTTCAGCTTCAGCTAAGGTAATTTAGTTGCTTTTTCATGTCAAGTGGGTATCTCCAAAGAAATTCAATTTCTGAGTTATTTTTAATTTAAGTGAAGGTTGAATCACTCAGTATCTCTTTCAATTATAGCTTTGTAACTTTATGCTCATGTTGATGATATAGAATATTTAGAAAGCTATTTGTTTTCATTTTGTTTTCAAATTTTAAGTTAGTGAATCTTTCCCTTTCCTACAATACTTTCTGTTTCTTGAATTCTAAGTGTTAGCTACAAATGAACTCAATAACATATAGAATACAACAAATTTTGATTTTTTTTTGTAAAAAGAATTTTAGTTCAAGACATCCCACAAAGTCTCAAATCTGATGGATCTTTATTAGTTATAGTCTGTTCCCCAGTTGAGCACATACTATGTAATTAAAAGAATAATTTCTTAAAGAACTGTTGTCTAGGCAATAATACACTCTAAAATACCAGCTTCCCCAAAACTGTCCAATACTTACTTAAACATTAGCCCATATTTTAATGCCATTTCTATTACTTCTTTTGTGTAACAACTCCCCCCCCAAAAAAAAACTCACAAAATTACAATACAAAGAGTTAAGTGAAATTATCATGAATAACTCATGCTTTTTTCTCCAGTATATGGCAAAAATGAGAATTTTTGGCATTAGTTACAGCATGTAAAAATATTTTTGAAAATTTTATACACATACTAAAAAAATTAATCACAATATCATAACACATTTAAATAATGATATTAAACAAATGCTGGCCTAGAAATTTCAAGTGTTAAATTAGACAATAAGATAAAGCTATTTCCCTGGTTTATTTTAAAAATTGATCATTTATTCCTTTGTTAATTTGATGTTTAATTTTTCCATGATGCAAATTTTCTCATGAGAACAATGGTTTTCCATATCCCACAATTTTTATTTTTTACTAAATAATAAATCACCAAATTGAGAGAAAAAAATATTAAAGGTCTAGCAATATCTTAACTGCAATGGACAGATATTCACAGTACCAAATACAACAACTCAAATATATAGTCAAAGTTTGTGCCAATAAAATTCACTCTTTGAATCAAATTCATTTTTTAATTAAACATTAAATATGTTCAAAAGTATCATAAAATAAGGCCTCCTGGGTGGCGCAGCAGTTAGGCTCTGCGCTGTGGAGCTGTCGGCAGCGGAAAAGCAAGTTCGACGCCCAGCAGGTGAGATTCCCAAATGGCGCAGCAGACCTCTCCTGCCTCGCCCACTGCTCCCCTCAGCAGTGTGCTTCTGTCCATCTACCTGTTCTGTTCCCCACTCTGTCTCTGGTGAACCCTCTCGCCGCCCCACATCTCTGGTCTACACCCCAGCTTGTATGCTTAAATAAATAAATCTTTAAAAAAAAGTATCATAAAATCAAGGTTTTCCATATATTTTATTTTTAAAATGAAGAAAAATGCATCCAGAACTACTAAAAACCGAGCTTTTTGCTTCTCTGGAGCTTGGACTTTTAACATTCTATCTAGTTGCTCAGCAACTGTAATTGTGCTTGAATCATTTATATTAATCATTAGATAGTTCCAAGTTTATTTTTTTCTTTCTTATAAAAGGAAAGCTATTGTTAAACCAAATAATTTATTTGAGGATAAAGGTAACAGCATTTTGAATCTGTAACAGCACTTTGAATCAAGTGTATCTTTCAAGCAGCACAATTCAAATCACTACCATATAAATTTAAAAGCATCCTGTTAGAGTAGGTATTTTTGTGTCTTATGTGATAAGATCTGAAAAAAAAAAATAACTGTAGACTAATATAAATCCTTTCCCAAAATAACTTAGCAGTCTGGATTGACATTTATTATTTATTGTCCTTTCTTTAGGAGAAAGCTAGTCATGAGAACAAATTCATTATAAAACAAATGATTTTCAATAACCCTTAGCTGTTGGTTTGTAATTGGGGGGATGGACTATCTATACGTATCATTAAAATGCTATCCAAAATAGCTAACAACTCTGGATGACTTTATTAGGCACATCGTATCACTTACTGCAACCCAGTACTACAACTGATTTGGTCATATGGAGAAAAGGCATAGTTACAGCTTTAGTGATGATTTGCATCTTATTTATGTATTTTCCCAAGCATTTATCATGATGTCCAACTTACATTACTGCCCAGGAAATAACTTCACTGAACCAAACAAATAATCGATAGAATATACTGCAAAAATATATTTTAAGTGTTCAAATGCTATTTTTAAATAAAAACCTGGAATTAACCCAATTATGGCTAGAGGTTATTCACTATGTCTACTCTCTAACCGACTTGTGTTGTTAAAAAAATAAACATCATTTCATTTTATCATTTACATATGGAGACCAAAAGAATTTAACTAAAAAAAAAATTACCATGTAACATATATTATTATTATTATTTTATTATTATTATAAATCATTGTATATTAGCATAAATAAAATCTGTCTCATAAGAGAAAAGGCTATGGTAAGACAAAACATATACAGATACTGTTTATTTCTCTTATATCCATCACATTGTATGAAGTGCTTATGCACTTAAGGGCTTTATTATCCTTGTAAATTTATTATAAGTATAATGACTCCATTAACTCAAAATGAACATTCCTCTTTTATTGTTTATGACACAATTTGTTGGAAAATAGAGTGCATGTTTTTATCTTACATTAATCAATCCAAAACTCTGGTAAGTTTAAAAAAAGTGTATTGGAAACCATGTAAACTGGCAATGGAGGATATTTTATACTCTACATAGAAAGGATATAATTTAGAAAGGACATCTCAAAATGAAGAGTCCGTCAATGTTTGCTACTTGACACTATCCTTTAGAAGTTAGGAACCCAAAGTAGTAGCATCTTAATCCTAATATTGTTGAATTTAATTTTTAACTTACAAATTTTAGTAATTTTTCCCCAAGAAGAATGGATTGCTAATAAATACAACTGACTGAGACTTAAAGTAAAGGTATAATACAATACCAGTATCATTAAATATCTGCAAAATTTGGAGAAATAAAATTGTATATGGGATTGAGCTAACTTTATTTTTATTAAAAAAAAGGATTAAAAAAAAAGGTTTTGTAGAAGTGATTAAGAGTCAAAACAAGTGCAAGCTATTTGCTATTCTGGACAGTTTATACATAGGTGGATCTTTCAAAATGAATCTAGAAGACAATGTTGAGGGAGGTTAGACTATCTCTACCACACCAGTATGAGTAAAAGGGGATTGAACAAATGGCAAGGAAAGTGCCATGCAGATGGGTCATTCAGTACCAATCAAAGCAACAAAAAATGGTGAAGAAACATAGTTTCTAGCCCTAAACTCTAATTTGGTACTTGGCGATGGGAACTCATTTAATACAATACAATTCTAGGGAGAAAACTTTCTAAATGTTATAAAGAAGAAGCTTTTGGAAGTAGTGGTTCTAACACTACCTATGGATTAAGTGTATTTTAAATGTACGCAGTTCAGGTAAAGGTATTTACACTTCTGATGTTGATGCTCTCTTAAGGAGCTCTGTATCAGAATTCTCAATGTAAAAAATCTTCTGAGAGGGCATATTCTCCTATTATCCATCTAGAATTAGAAGTTAAGAAGACAGTCTGAACTAGTTCTAGAGATTAGGACCTGAGGTTCTCCTCATCGGTGGTATTTATCTTTGTATGATTCAGGCTCTTGGCATAGGAGTTAATTGGCAGTATAATTAACAGGTGATCTACAGAAGTATGTGAAGGGCTGTGGGAACCAACAAGAGATGGTGAAGTATTCAGGGTCTAACAACAGTAGATGTTACCACCTCTAAGTCTGACAGGAAGAGTGGCATTATTTGAATTTAGTCAAAGCTAGAACCTGAGGGGACCTCCCTGGTGGCACAGCGGTTGAGCGCTGTGCTGTGGAGTTGTGGGCAGCTCGCCTTGCGAGTTCAGCGCCCAGCCTGGGAGAATCCCACATGGTGAGGCAGACCTCTCCTGCCTCGCCCGCTGCTCCCCTCAGCAGAGTATTTCTTATCTGCCTGTTCTGCTCCCCGCTCTGTCTCTGGTGAACTCTCTTACTGCCCCAAGCCTCTGGCCTGTACCACAGCTTGTATGCATAAATAAATAAATCTTTAAAAAAAGCTAGAACCTGAGTAGTGAAATAGAAAGACTACATAGTGAATTGAGTAGAAGTAGCAATGTCAAGAAAAAAAAAAATTACTCTTTTTAGATCAATCAGGTTTATAAAGTGAAAAGTGGAACAATAACTATTTATTGAATGATTTATAGTAGGTGATTTTCTGCTGCTTATATTTTTGTAGCAGTCTACGCTATTCCTATTATTTTCTTTTGAATTCAGTTACTGCTTTCAAGTCAGATAAAGCTTTGCTCTTTCCTGCCTACCACTTGTGTTTCTCATAGTCAATCTCAATGCCATTACCTAATTTCAACACCTTAAAATTTAAAATGAAACAGTTACATACCTATGTTTATTTTGTCTCCTACATACAATGAATTTTGAGTCATTATTTCGGGTCCAGAATATAATTCTGAAGTGTTCTTTTCACATTCCCCTGTCCTAGAGTCTTTATCACAAACTTCAACTAACTGCTTTTTTGGACAAATGAAGTTTCCTTTATGTTGATTACTCAGTTTGTAGACTTTAGATTACTTTTTATAACTTCTAAAATTATTTTACATTTCCCTCATTTTTTTTTACTCTGTCTTGCAATGAATTGCAATCATGATAAATTCTTAAATATTTATATAGGAATATATACTTATAAAATATATATAGTTATACTACAATAAAGACATGAATGTGGTGATTAAATAACCCTGCACAATCAAGATATACTTAGAAGTGAATAAAAACAAATGAAGGGAATATATCTTATTTTAATTTTTATAAATATAACTATAAATTAGACATAGGCTACATGAGTGGTCAACAGTAGGTTTTTTTTTTTTGTTGTTTGTTTGTTTGCTTGCTTGCCTTTAGTTTTATTCCTAGAATTGATTCCGTTTTACAATATCCCGATTATTCATTGAACTACATTATGTAGAAAAAGGAAAGAAGTCAGGTAAAGCATACTATAGTTGCTTCACCCATGTTAGCAATTTAATAACAAACATTAATGTCAGTATTAGGTATAGAAGAGCAGGGAAATTTCCATGATTTTGACTCTTTTCAAGGCTATGCTCTCTACTCCCATGAAGTTGGGACTAAGTCTATTTGACTGTCAAGAAATTCCACAAAGTTCCCCAACAGGAATATGTAAAATTGTCATAAGCTTCCTCTCTCAGATATATAAAGGAAGATATACCAGTCTTTCATGATAGGGTCTAAATTTATATTTAGATTTATATGAATATAAATATTAATATTTATAATATAAATATAAATATAAATAAATATAAATATAAATGTAAATATAAATATTATAATAAATATAAATATTTATATATGAATATATATATTTATATATATTTAAATTTATATGAAGATTATATCAACAACACTCTGAAAGTGATTCTGAAGTACTGATTTAGTTATTAACTAAGTAAATCTACCTCTTCCTTTTCAATTTAGGTTGAGGACACATATATAAGTAAAAGTAAAAAGTCACTGAAAGCAGATACAAGTCCAGTAATGTACAAATATTGACAATCAAGTTGATCACCGATTTTATTAAAAACTCAGAAAGATTTACTCTCTATTTGTTACTAAATAAATCTCTGTCCTACTCAGGATTTAAACACACATTAAAACCTTATTTCAAAGATAAAATGGTAATTTGAGATTTACAAATACTGTTGTCCAAAAGCTGTAATTTTGTTCAGCAAGATATTTCTGAATTACTTGAGTGAGAAAGGGCAAATATTTTAAATTATCTAGTCTTTGCTGATTTTCTAACATCACTTATGTATCCATTTTCAGTGATGATCATTTTATGCACGGTGTGAACTTGCTCCTAATGCCACACACCTGTCACCATGGTAATTCTTTTCTTCTATTAATATGAACATTGACATCTGTTCTGATTTTTCAGACTATCTTCGCCAAAACTTTTGCTCATGGGAATCCATGATGAGTCAATTTTCTCAATGGTGTTGTCTAAACCTGAAGTTTAATGATTCTTCAATCCGCAAGTGTGATAGACCTCTAGTTTGTTGTTTCTTTCACCCATTCTTCATCATTTATCACTAGAAATAATACACATTTCTCCAAATCAGTTTAGTCATTGAAGGAAAGTAGATTGACCATCGATAAGCTTAAACAAGTTAATATTCACTAACACACTGTTTTTGTTTTTTTTTTTTCCCCAAGTTCATAGTGTCCCTATGTGTTTTAAACTCTTTTTGAAGGGGGGTGGAGGTGGAGAAGGTCTAACTCTTACCTGCTATGTGCTTTTTCGTAATTGTACATTAACTGTTTTGGTAGGTATTATACAATATATTACAATATTCATTCCCCTAGAACTCTTCAAAAATGTTATCAAATCTGCAATATTCCTTAACGTTCACTGAGTTCAGAGCACCCTGTGACACACATACACACATGTAAACACCTTCTTCCCTGCCTGGATAATTTACTTGTAGGTGGGCTGTACATGGGATCATGAACAATGTAAGTGCTAAAAACAACACAAGGCAGCAACCCAAGAAACACTGTAAGGCATTGCATGATTAATTGCTTAAATAGGATACAGACATGAAAGTTCATGGCAAATAAGAGACTGATCATTTAGCAATCCCAAGTTAAATCCTCTAGTTGAATAGAGAAACTTCTGCCTGGGCATAACGGATTTATCCCCTTAGGTCCAATTGGTCAAGGCAGTTAAGTGAAATCTGTGGTTCTTTACTATGAGAACTTTCAATACACTGAACCTTCCAATATTTGCTAAAACTGCTTAATGCATCAAAACATCAATTTTGATGCTTTCTTTTCCTCATAACCAACTTCACTTGTGACTTTTGAGTTTACTGTCAATTCCTTAACCAATTTATTCAATAAAAATTATTACATACCATCCAGCACTGTGCTGACTGTGGAGTACACAGTCTACAGTAATCAGCCCACGAGTGACTTCACTAAGTAACACTAAAAGTAAAATCAGACACAGGCTTTCAACAACAAATTGAGTTGTACTGCAAGATTCATTTTCACATATTACTGAAGTTTTTTAAAGACCAATATGCCTCAGTTAGCATCACAAAGGCTGCCTATTTATATGTACACCGTTTCCTGTGTTACCTTTTTAAAGCTCAACATCTGGATTCAAGGCAGAGAAACTTTTATTAGAGAAGTGGGCTGTATTATTTTGAATCAACAAAAATTCATAACACACCTAAGAGCCAAGCAAGTATTTGCACATACTGCAGAGAAAGACAATAGTTGCATAGCAGTTTATTTTAAAGACGTAACTATGTATCTAAATGTATTTGGTGCTACCCTTCCAACTTCTGTTGAAATATTTTAAAAGCTAAAAATAACAAACTTAATAATCTTTATCAAATCTTGAGGTCAAGAAAGCAAAGCACACTTCTGGCAAATCCTGTGTTGACTGAAGCCTTCTTCTAGCCTTCAAAGTCCCAAGCTTTTGTAGTTCCAGCGCTAATTAAAAGCACCTTAAAAAAAGTATTAGATTACTTATCAGCATGGCTCTGTCAAAACAATGAAGAAATCCAATAACTTAACTTTGTAAGATCTAAATATGTAAATAAAACAAGATACATTTATGCAGTCTTAGGCATTGTGTTTTCATTACACTTTCAGTGTTTCCCTTAACTTGTGAAATATTTTGTCAGTTTTGAGAGAGTAATAAAAATCCTAAAATATTTAATCACTTCCAAAAAATTCAAATTAAACTCTATCCCCCAAAGACGTCATCTCATCTCTTTGTGGGTCTTTAAAGTGATATAAAGTCAAATATGTATATTAATCAGTTAGATGAAGTTGAATTTTTTTTCTGATTTGTGGAAATATTATTTATACATCATATAACTGATGTGATCAGCCAGATGTTCTAATTTCATATCAGACTATCTGTATTTATTTAGTAAGGCACTCAAGAAGAAGCAAATTTAATTTTTGTATCTTGGGGATAAAAGGAGGGAAGCTGAATAATTTCCTCTTGGTCTTTATTACTATAGCAGAGTACGATTCTTACCTAACCTGCAAAGAAAAGCTTGTGATTCTTCTTCAACCTACTAAAGACCTATACAACTTTACAAATCACTTTATATACCTGATCTTTCCTTGTGAATGTGTCTTATCTTTCCCTATTTTTTAAATCCATTATTAACAAAAAAGATTCCTAAAGAGAAAAGAAAAACAAAAAAATCTCAGGGCTACTTGCACAGAGGGAAGAACAACTGGGGCTCTGGGAGGGAAATTAGAACAAATTAATCATGCTCTCTGCCCAAGAATAACAAGCATAATTTTACTTTTTCTGTAAAGCTTTTTGCCAAGCAAGGGATTATGCAAAAATAATCAGATGGCAGCTTGATGCTAATTGAAATAGAGCTCCTGGCTGTGCCCTGGCCTTTGGTACCAGTTAACAAAGTAGAAGTTGGTGTAAAAATACCATAGTTAAACATGTAGTCCCTGTCGCTTTACACAATCACTGGCTGTGTAATTTGCACTAAATTAGGAAAAAAGGATTAATATCAACTGAGCAAAGTATGTTATAATCCATTGAAAACAAAGCATAAGGGGATACTGAAGAAGCAAACTCGATTAGGAAGTAGAATATGCTGACAAGTTTAGAGACAGATTTCATGTTTGAAACCCACTAGAAAATTATGAATGCTTAGTTTTAATTTCAAAGACCACAAGACAAAATAAATTGAGTAAGAATGCAAGATGCTGTAGTCTGCTTTCCTAAGAGCCCACATCTTCACATCCACTCATGAAAATGCGCAACATGAAGTCACATTCAGTAGTCAGGAGTAAAGGACACACACAGTAGCATCCAATCGACATCCGTCAGGTTAGAAAACGTCAAAAATCAGTAGCTTTACATAAAACCACATTAAAAAGACAAAATAAAGCCTATCATGTCAACAAAGAAAAAAAATAAAACAGAATTAAAATAACCTGTTTGTTTTTCCAGAATGAACTACCTTTGGAAAGAAGAAATGTTATGTATTGAGCTGTTACTTTCACCTTGTAGAAACAAAAAGTAAAAGGTTATACTGTCTTTTTAAGGATGGACATATAAAAAGGGTATTATTAGTATCTGGTATGTGGTTGAGGAAGACAAGTGTAAAAGTAGCAATTTATCTAAACATTCACAATAAACAAGTAAACAATTCTAAACTGCAAACACAATTTGCCTCTTCACCTTTGAAATGCACTTTAAATAGCAAAGAAAATGTGTCTTTCCCCACATTCTGGCAGCTTTGTAAATATTAATAAATTAATTCCAATAATAATCATGTGAATGTGAACAGGTATTTTCTCTCTGAGTTCCACAAATGAGAAAGCTATAATACTAATTATGCACATTTATAGAATTATTTTCCCCTTAGGGGCTCAGGGTGCCTTGCTATTTTGAAATTATTAAACAGACATTAATCATCACAATACTCTGTGAGGTATATAAAGCTACCATTATATATGTATGACTAAAAGTTTAAAAATGAGGAAGGACATTTATCATGCATTTTATTCTCCTTAATATCATACCTATATAACAGGATAACTCAGTTAGGGTAATTACAGTAATACTGAGTTACTATTTTGGAAATGTGAAGATGTTGCAAGTCTTTGTTCTTCAAAGACACTAAAATTTTGGCCTCAATAAAACCTTTGAACTTTCTGGACAAAAGGAAAGTCAACAAATGGAGGTAGAATGAAGTGAAGAGGAATGATAAATGAGCAGACATTTATTAATTTAACAAACATCATTTAGTCCTGATGATGGGTCAACCAATATTTTACATTCATAATATATAAAAATGAGTTACTATCTAGAAGAAGAGAAATGCAACAAAAATTAAATCAAGCATTTCAGTTAAAAAATAAAATTTCCGGGGTCTCCCTGCTGGCACAACGGTTTAAGTTGCAGAAATATGAAGCTACCCAAAGCCATTGCAGCATGAGTTTGATACCAGCCAGGGAGCTCTCCACATGGTGCAGCAGACCTCTCCTGTCTCGCCCACTGCTCCCTTCAGCAGTGTTTTTCAGTTCAGTCGATCTGCCTGTTCTGTTCCCCACTCTGTCTCTGGTGAATCCTCTCACCCCCTGCCCCACACACAGCTCTGGCCTACACCCCAGCTTTTGTATGCATAAATAAATAAATCTTTAAAAAAATACACCAGATAAAGAGGCAAACTGGGAGTGATCTTGGTGAGTGCAAAGAGTGATATAACAAAGAGATCAAAGTCACAAAATTCCTTATCTCTTCAACTTTCACTCATTTTGTTCCCCCTTCCTGGACTGTATACCTCCTTTTATAGTAAATCTTAACTACCCTTTAAGACCTATTTCAAATCCCTGTTTTATTGGTATATAGCCCCTTAAGATTACTCCAAAAAGGAAGCAATTTTCCTTCCTCTAAGTTCTACAGAGCTATTTATTCCTTACCTATGGCACTTGCCATACATGGTCTTGCTAACCAGTGTTTATACAGTATGGGGCCACTGAAACACAGTACTATGATAATAAAATCTCACTCAATGAATCTCTAATATCTGTGTGATTGGCATTGTACTAGAATGCCAGTTAAATACCATCCCTAACACACACACACATACACACACTTTCCTAATAATACTGTAGTCTATATGCATCTTTTGAGATAATTTTTTTGGGATGCAAAAGACTTAATGGAATTTATTTATAATCATCTGCCAACTTATCAAAGAAAATAAAAGATGAAGACGCTGAACCTTAAAGTGAAAAGGGAGGATGATGTGCAATGTGTATACTTATAGAAGAGAAGTTCCAATTGCAGAAACAGTAGATGAACAAGCTCCATGTAGGGCAGAACATTTTCAAAGTTGAGATATCATTTGCTATATTTTTCATTCTTTTAACTCTCAATCTCCCACAAAACCAACTATCACACCCAGACAGATAGAAAAATGTAAGTTAACAGCCAATTACTGTGTCCCACAGTACATACATAGTATTAGTCAGGTCTGCATTAGACAATACAAGGTACATACACTTGGCTTTCATAATACTAAGGAAATTCACTCTAGTTTCTCTACCTGGAACAGTCTTTTATGTCATAACTCTAAATACATAAAGTTTATGTATTAAATTTTTTATATTTTCAAATTATTTAATCATTCGATGAGCTTAAATTATAGTTTTATTTATTTCCATCATTTCCTTGAGTCAGAAGACAGAAAGGAGGACACTTGGGAACAAAGAGTTACATCATGATTTTTTTTATGCTATGTATATTTTAGTTAAGATAAATTATATGATACATGTATATTTTAGCCAAAATATTCTCCTCAGTTAATGCAGTTTTCAGAGTGAGTGTCCCCTTAAATGAAAGTAGGACAGGGCCTTCCTGCTGGCGCAACGGGTTAAGTCAGCACTATGCAGCTATCCAGAGCCACTGCAGCATGAGTTCAATCCCCGACCAGGGAGATCCCCACATGGCACAGCAGACCTCTCCAGTCTTGCTCACTGCTCCCCTCTGCAGTGTATTTCAGTCCATCTGCCTGTTCTGCTTCCCACTCTTACTCGGGTGAATCCTCTCACCACCCCATACCTCTGGCCTACACTCCAGCTTTAATGCATAAATAAGTCTTAAAAAAAAAAAAAAAGAAAGTAGGACAGTGATTTCTATACTGGTGCCCATGTTATAAAGGAGGAAACTGTGGTTTTCTGTCCCTTGAAAAGATTGTAATGGTGGACAAATGCACATAATCATTTTGCTCATTATTTTACTGACTTTAAAGTGTATGAAGCAATAAACTTCAGTTAATTAATTTCTCATGATGTATGACTTTCCAAAGCTATTTCTATTGCTTTTACCACAAAGGAATTTAAGGAAAAAGTTTTTAAAAGGATTTTCCTATGATTACAAAGTATGCTGTGCACTCTGAAATGAATTATGTTCTTAAATGTGTATATTATGAGCAAACAATGATGCAGGTTTATTGTGCATGGTGAGCAATGAAGTCCTTTATAACTGAATCAATGGAATTTCTTAATTTTACCCTACTGCCACCATGATTCATAAACAGTATATAAAGATCCATCATAGAAATGAGAGAAATCTCTTCCATCTTCAATAAGTAAAACCAAAAGCAATATGTGCCTAAAGATTAGATCATCTGTCAGTTACAATGCATCATTACAGCTTCTCAAATTATGAATACATAGATTTCTGAGTGGAAAATTTCATGGCTGGAAGAATACAGATTAGATTCCTAGTTCATAACGAGGTATGTGGAATTCGAGGTTTCAGGCAACTGGAATTCGAGGGAGCATGTAATTCAATGTTATTCATAAAAATAAAAAAAATAAATAAGAAGTGTCTCTGAAGCTGTGGAAATGCAGTATTAACAGAGGGTAAGACTTTATTACCTAGATGTATCCATCACAAGCAAGGAGGTCTGTGAGTGTGCTGCTAGCAGTAAGCACTACACAGAATCATGGTTTCAGTTCTGGTATCACTACACTGGTTCATACCCTTTAGGAAGCCACCCAACAGCTCAGGCCAATTTTCATGTAAACTCTGCAAACCTATGGAACATCTTCAAGTAGAATTAAAAGAGAAATAGGGTTTTTTTATCACATGCTAAAAAGGACTTTAGGTTCAACTAAATATTTTTTTTTTTTTTACTTGTCTAGGTTTGTCAAACAACAGCATGTATTGAGCTCCCACTGTTTGTAAAGATTGTTAATTAAAGAAAGTTGATGCAGGGGCCTCCCTGGTGGTGCAACCGGTTAAGTGCAGCACTATGAAGCTATCCAGAGCCACTACAGCAAGAATTCGATACGCAGCCAGGGAGATTCCCACATGATGCAGCGGACTTCCTCTGCCTCGCCCACTGCTCCCCTCAGCAGTGTACTTCAGTTGATCTGCCTGTTATGCTCCCCAACTCTGTCTCTGGTGAATGCTCTCACCACCCCACACCTCTGCCTATACCCCAGTTTGTATGCATAAATAAATAAACTTTAAAAAAAAATAAAGAAAATTGATGCAGGGCCTCTCTGGTGGCGCAAGTTGTCTCAGCACTATGAAGCTATCAGCAGCCATTGCAGCACAAGTTTGATCTCTAGCCAGGGAGCTAACTAACCCACATGGTGCAGCAGACCTCTCCTGTCTTGCCTGTTGCTCCCCTTAGCAGTGTATTCCATTCAATATGCCTGTTCTGCTCCCCACTCTGTCTCTAGGGAATCCTCTTACCCATACCTCTGGCCTATACCCCAGTTCTTGTATGCATAAATAAATAAACCTTTAAAAAATAAAAGAAAGTTGATGCAAAAGAAATACGATGAGAGCCTCTCCTTCCAACTGCTGAATTAGAGAATATTCAATGGAGGTTTATTTCTATTCCAGAATTCTCAGAATTCACATCCAGGTAACAGAAACATTTTTTGTGACTAGATGCTTGTTTTAGCCATGTTAGCTGCAGAAATGTGAAACTCAAATTGTCCTTAATTAAAAGATACACTGTCCCAGCTGCAAGGAGTAAGGTTAACTGTCCCTAGTTGTCAGCTTTATTTGACTTTGCCTTCATCTTCCAAATTCTTAGGAAATTCCATGGCCAGTCAGCAAGCAAGGTAGCAGCATAAGAGCCTGCCCATTTCCTCCCAATGGAAGACTCCTCCAGTGGGCAATTTTTTGTTCTGGGGGGCACTACAGGAAGATGTATGTGGTCTGACATCCCTCCATATAATCCCACATCTACTCTTTTCCTTCAAGGTTTTACTCACAAATAAATATTTGTCCGCCAAATTCCATCTCTAAGTTTCTTCATGGAGAACCCAACTTGCAAAAGAGTTTTTAAAATTTGTTTATAATTATAGTCTGCAATTAAATATTAGTGAGATAGTGGTACATGCTACAACATGCTTGAACCTTGAAAACACTGCACAAAGTGAAATAAGCCAGTCACAAATCCCACATATTAGATGATTCTATTTTTTTTAAGTGTCCAGATCAGGCAAATCTATAAAGGTAGAAAGTAGATTGGTGGTTGCCAGGGGTTGAGAAGATGAGAAGATAAAAATTTCTGCTAAAGAGTATAGGATCATTTGGTGGGTGGAGAAAAATGTTCTAAAATTGACTGTGGTGATGGCTGCACAACTCTATGAATATAATAAAAGGTACTGAGCAGTATATTTCAAGTAGGTGAACAACCTAACTTTTCCATTTGGGAGAACTAAAGTGAACACCAAACAACCAGATTTGTAAAACATTACAGTAAAGTTGTATATAGTTCTGAGATCTTAACCTCAGGTTGGACAAAGTGAAAGCGAAAGCTTTCTGAGAAAGGACTCCCTTGTTGTTTACAAGGTAACTTCTCTATTACTGTGATTATAAAAGTGACCGTAATTTATTTTGTCTAGACTTGGGCACAGGAATGAATCAATCTATATTTCCATCTTTTGGCATGGCAAGATATGAATTTCGAGTGGATCAAATGAATGCTACAGGAGGAAGTTAAATTTGCACCTTTTTTTTTTTTTTTTTTGGTATTCTAAATAAAAGAGCCATTTGCAGGGCAAAGGAAATTCAATAGCTAGCAGTTGTGAGTTAGATGTACACTATTGGGGGGCAGGGGAAGTGGGATATGAAAAACCAGCAGAGGATATGTAGTAGATGGGCCGATACAGAATTCAGGCCACATGTATTAATGAGCTAATATTTATATTGTAAAAGCACACCCAGAGTTAGGCCAGAGTTATCATGTTTTAAGTCGTTTAATTACTAAAATCATTTAATTCTAGTTTCCCAAATGAAGTCTACAGTTAAACAATCAAAACTGCTTATTTTACTCAATCAATAGTCTCTACTACTTGGATCAGTGCGATTAACAACACTATATTTTTCAAATCACATTTCCTTAAATTCATTCTTTAAGGAAAACACCAATTAGCTTCCTATTATAGACAATTAAAAAAATCTGCACACTAATTAACATCCTCTCTACTCAATTTGAATCTACAAATATTCAAAAGCAAACTGCAATGAAAATCTAGGGGTTAATACATTTCTATTTCTCTCTAATGCAGTAATAATTTTTTCTTGAAAAACTTTCCACATATTTTCATTCTCTTAGTCATTTAGGATGAAACAGAGATGAAGAAACAGAGATCACCATTCTTGCCCAGTAACATCCAATATATTGAAGACAAAAGATTGAAGATTTCAAGAAAATAATCAAACTTAACTCACTGATTAATTTCTCTATTTTGTGAAAATTTAGTCTTGCCCTATATCAAGAAAGCATTCATAACTCATTATCATGACCATGAAAACTAAAATCTCACTGGAAGAAACACTAAGCAATGAAAGAGATTTTATAAACGTAAAAAAGAGTGGGTCTGATTTGTCTCTTTGTCCCCCATATCTAAACCAATGCCTAATCATGAGGATTTATGCAGATAAATGGTTGAGCGTGCATGGAGTAAATAATCTTTTCCTTATTTCTCCATTGCTCTCTAAAACAAGTCATGAAATATTTCTAAAACTGATTGTGGAACTTTCCTGTTCTATTAAAAGTCCCTCAAAAATTCTAAGAGAACTCCAGTTTCCTAATTATTCTTACAGCAACCTCTCCAGAAGTTTCTCTCCTTGTAGTATCATTGCAGACACCTTTTAAATCAGAGGTCAGAATAATCACTCCTATCGCCAAACCTCCACTGACTACAGTTTCTTTGTAGGATACAATCTAACTATCTTAATAAAATATGCAAAGTCCAACTTACTTCATGTTCATTCCTTGTCATTCCCTAAACAAGTATCACATAACTATACATTAGCAACACTCATTGTCTCCTACACCCTAAGTAGGTCATCCTCTTATATGCCTTTGTACATAGCAAATTGCCCTCTCCACCTTTTCTTCATTCAGTAATAACCATGTTCCCAGTAATGCCCAGGGTGCTGGTGCAACCTTCTACTGCACTCAAAAGAAATTTGTCATTTTATACCAATACACATCACTGATGTCACTCTGTGTTAAAGCCTTACCCAACTTCCTCAGATAGAGGTGGGTAATCACTATGTGTCAATTTTACTCTAAATTTTGTTTTCCAGTTACACTGGTCAACAAATTTTTACAAAAGTCATTTACTGAAATAAAGTTAGTCATCCCCTATCAGTTTGTATGTGCTCAACACAAATATGACAGTCAAATTCTAATTTTGGCTCTAGTTTTTTTTTTTTTTTGTAATCTGCAATAAATTGATGTTTACATCACAAAATGCATACCAATAGTAATAGTCCTATGGTTAATACATGTAAAAAATCAAGTCATAGACTATTTCTTAGATTTATTTGATTGTCTCTTGTACAGCTGTTCAGGACTAGAATAGATGGTAGACAGTTTCCATTGTGCAAAAGCACAGCCTTAAGACTCAGGTTTGAAGAGTCTAGAAATAGGCTCCATTCTTGTGGGTCATGAGTGATTTCAAGGCATTCATGAGGCCCTCAATATTGGAACAGAATACCAGAGTACTTTCCTTTCTGAAGAAAGCCTCCAACTGCTGGTGGCGCCTTCGATATAAAGTAATTGTGACATCTTCTTTTAGAAGATTCCATCATTGGAGTCTTGATCCCAGCAATTCTGCCTTGTTCTTGGATAAGTCCAAATCATGAACCAGGTTATTTAGTTCTTACTGTGTTAGTCTGTGTAGGGTTCATGATGCACCACAGTGAAAATCTGGATCACTGCATGCTGATGGAACAGGAGAAGAACAGGTCGGCTCACCCTTGTCCTCATCAGACGAATCAGGAGAATATTCTTCTGGAGGTTATGGAATAGGCAGTCCCTCCCATGTGGAACTGATCTCAATGCAGACGGAATGTTTGCGTAGAGTATTCTTGACTTCTTTTGCTTCGTTATCCCGTCGGAAAGAGGAGGAGCCAAGCAGAAGTAACAGTCTTTTATGTGATTGCTTGGCTCTCTCCACACAATGAGGACCGCAAACTGCTTTAATGGTCTTTTGCCATTTCAACTCAGTGAAAGCTGTGTTGTACGTGAAGCACAGCATATATGAGGGGCCCAAGGCTTGTCTTGGTCACCAACCTTGCATCCGAAGTCAAGATGATAACTTTCTTCACTTGAGAAGTGATACTTTTCTTCTGGCTGGAAAATCTCACTTCCCCACAAATATAGCAGAAATTGTCCACGCTATTTACGCACTTTTGAGGCATTACTGTTCTGTATTGTGCCTAAATGGATACAATCATAACAGTTCTATGGAACAGTAGCTTAAACTGTCTCACACAAAGTCTGAAATATTTCCAATGCTCAACCTTTCTGACAGGCCTTTATATAGTGCACTGCTGATGTCAGCTTACTTCAGCAGCCGCCTGGCAGTAGTATCACATTGCATCAGAAAATAATGCAGTCAACTCTGGATGATGTGTGCTTGATGGTATTATGCAATGCGATGCAATATTACATCATTCTAGGCTGATTTATGATGTTGTTGCAGTGCTACTGAATAAATTTATACAGTGAAACATATAAAATTAATTATATGAAATGTCTTCAAAATGAAAGCTAATAAAAAATTTTCAGGGTTCTATTCATGTTCAGCGCACCAAGATACTACAGATTAGGGCCTTTTTAAGTCAGTCATCTCACTGTTGACCAGTATAATTTGTGTATGTTTATGTCTTTACTACTACAGATCAGGGACTCTGGCTGTCATGTCTTGCTATATTGCTGACACTTAACAGAGAGGCTTGCAGAATATATTTAATTAAAAAAATTACAAGGACTGAATGATCAAGTGATAGAAATAGACACCCAGATATTTGAAGGCATTCAAAAATACAGATTATATGATTTCTAAACTAAATCTGGTTCAGATATGACCCAGACAGAAATATACAAAGTTTATAGTATTTAATAATAAGGTTTGATACAAAACGTACTTTGGAAAAAGTTGCAAAAAGAAAGCGTAATAGCAGTTGAGTTAAAAATGTTAAGTTTAGGAAAACAAAATGAGAAATACATATTAATATTACTTATTTGTTTTAATACAAATAATCCACAATTATAAATTGTGGATAAATTATAAATTATATAATTATTTAAATTATAAATTGTTGTTTATTGATACATGCAAACCATAAATCTATAAAATATAAATAAACTTTGCCTATTCAAAAATGAGAAATAACAGAATCATCCAAATTCATATAGACTGTTAGGCTTTCAGATAGCCAATGCAGTACTACTGTTTAACTAATTTAATATCTTATTTTTTTGTGGACTTGGATCAAAATTAATGATTACACATCACTCTTTTATCACATAGTAGATCCTAGTTCAAACTGCCAGGCAATGTGAGTATAGATAAAGTTTAATATCAAGTTTCTATATGCTTTTGTTCTAACTCACAAGGATAACATTCTTCAGAAGCAAGTGTCTGTGTTTGCATGTATGTTATGATTTTGCTAAATGCGTTTTAAGACAGATTTGATACGATATAGATTAAGTCTTGTTATAAATATGAATTAAAAGATAATGTTATCATTGATGTTTTATTTCTAAATATGATCTAATAATTTATTGAAACATTTATAAAAAGGTATAGATAATTTCTGTTTTATGGAAAAAAATATAGAGGACTCTATATCCTAAAATTTGATTATGAGAGCAGCAAAAGATTTTTAATTTCAATAATAAGAGACACAGATTTTAATTTAGGTCTGGAATTAAGACTACTAATTATTTTAAAATAATAACTCAATGAAATAAAATTAAATGAAATGTAAGAAATTCGAGTAAAATTATACTTTTGAAGACCTAGAAAACAGAAAAGTAAAATAAAAGCTCCAAGAAAAAAAATCACCTCTAAACATTTATATAAACATGTCCCAATATCAGGAACTGTGTCTTATATGGGATAAGATCTGGCCAAGGCTGTCAGGCCTAGCCTTTCTGGCATGTGTAAGCTAGAGCATTACCTCCCTCTCAGAATCGTAACAGCGGTGCCTATTTAGTTGTCCCAGGTAACTTTGGTGCAAAGGAGCATAACAGAGCTTGATGGGCAATGAACTGGACTGTTAGATTCAGATGATGTAGTCTGCAAAAGGCAGTTTTCGCACTTAAGGTAATCATGCTGAAGTTTGAAGGGATGTCTTAGATGGCAAAAAGAGTCGGTAAGAATAGATATAAAGAACTCACATTAGATAGAAAAGTTAGCCTTGTCAACAAGTTGTACACATCTTCAATCAGGATAGGTGGAGGGCCTCTCTAGGGGTGTAAGGAGTTAAGTCTCAGCACTATGAAGCTATCCACAGCCACAGCAGCATGAGTTCAATCCCTGGTCAGGGAGCTAACCCACATGGTACAGCACACCACTCCTGTTTTACCTACTGTTTCCCTCAGCAGTGTATTTCAGTCAATCTGCCTGTTCTGCTCTGTCTCTGGTGAATCCTCTCACCACCCTCACACCTCTGGCCTACACCCCTGCTCTTGTATGCATAAATAAGTATGTTTTTAAAAAGGATAGGAAGATATTTTAGAAAGTCTAAAGTCCTGTGATGCAATTTCCTATTTAATCAATTATTTCTTTGATTGTAGTCAACCTTAATTTCTATAAATTGCCCCCAATGAAGTGATTATGTGTGCTCATTTTCACCAAGCTTCAGTCCCATTACTTCAAACTATTCAGGCCTATTCACTCTCCAGAGGCCACATGGGTGTGAAACAAAAATAGATGCCTCTACTACTGACCCAACACCAGGATTGCCATACAGTCCATACAAATTGTACACTATACAACCCCAGGAAGTGCCATTCACGTGGATATTTAAGTGAATGACATTCCCAGGTGTTTAGTACTTAAAATACACATCTATCCATGTGGAGCTCTGCCCAAGACCTACAGATAGTAGAATAATTTCAGCCTGTTTAGTTATTAATATGGTAGTTTAAATTATCTAACCTGGCTAGATTATAAACTCCCTGTGGGCAAAGCCTTTAGACACTTCTATCACCTGGGATACATCAGGTACCCAGAACAATGTCCTCTGCAAAGTAGACAATAAATTAATGAACCAAAGAAGAACTCCAAAACTAGAGCAAATAAGAAGACTCAAGAAGTATTTTAAAATGATAATGCTAGAAAGAAATCATAATGATAAAGGAACCCTAATAGTGGTCTAAGTGATATAGCACTTGTAAAGACTCTCTTGAAGAGGGATATTACCTGAAAAAGAAGCCATTAAGTTCATTTGTTTACTGGCCCATGATATGTGCATGAAACACTCTCACCCATCCCTTCCCTTTATCTCTTTTCTGACCCACATCTCATGAGAAGCTAAGGGGTATCTGCGAAGCACTGATCCTCAGGACCAGTGAGGGATCAGGTGAAGATCAACAATACTAGTGGCTGTGAGGATACATTAAAATGATGGTCAAAATAGTTACCTCAAAATTCCATGGCTCGTGGGCCAAGAGACAACACCTAAATATGGAGAATAACTAATTTTGGGAAATCAAAAGTGGCCCCCAAAGGTAATATGATATCAAAACCAAATGTTAACATTGCACATTGACAGCAAAATAAGAAAGAAAAGGAGAGAAAGATGCATTCCCCAGGGAAAGCAGAAGTCCGTTTCCTTTCAAGCTGCCTCTGAAATAACATTTACAGGATAACATTTTGAGGACAAATGCCAAAACCCTTAAAACTATTGAGGGATATTCATCTGAAATGATTCTGAGGTAGACTCAGAAGTGAAAGGAAAGGCTGCTATTCCTGAGGGTTTTGTGTACGAATATCATTCAAACTGGCAACAGTAATTTACTCCCAGAGTTAGGTGCACAGAACCAGAGGGTCTTCTCTCTCTTCTCATTACTTCTTTCATTGGTACACTGTTAGGTGAGGATATCATATTCATTCTGGCAGGCAGGTATTGTATGGTGTGAAAACTCAAGTGATAGAAAATAATACAAACGAGTTCTCAAGTTTTTATTTTGCCAACAAATGGGATTCTACTCAATAATATAAAAAAAAAAAAACATGTCATCTGCAAAGCTGCCCTAAACCCTGCATTAAAAAACAAATAAGGATTCACCCTTAAAAATCTTCACCATGAACAACATTGTTGTCAATTAATCTTAAGACACAAATATAATTGGTGTTCACCCCTGCACTGCAACCTCAGCTATTTTAATAAAAATGGCAAGTTTCTGAATTTCAAACCACAGGAAATTGTCCAAATTTTAATATAAGACCAAATGCAAGGATATGAGGATATGTAAATTAGTGGAATGAAATAGTAAAAAAAAGTACAATCATTCTCTTACTCAGAACCTCAAAAGATAAGTCTCAACATATTCTCTATACTGGTAATGAAACTTATTCTTTAGATAACTCTATGAGTGCAGTATTTCACAAAACATTGTAATATACTCAAATAATCTCCACGTGGTATAGTATGCAACATCTTTAAGTGGATCTCAACAATGACTTCATGAATAATCGCAGTGCATTTGTAACCCATCCAAATTAAATCACTTGGTTGACTTTTATTTCCCTCGTCATTTAATACCTATTTTTATTATATTCATGCATTCATAGATATAGAAAAGAAACAAAGGCAGGTAGGAAATAATTTATACATATATAATTTCCATGATCTCCATAACAAATTTTGGCTCTATTTGCTTTAGATTATCTCCTAGCATACAAATAGTTTCCCTTGATTTTTCCTAGACTCATAGTTTAGTGAAACTACTACTTCCATAAATATCTATGGGATCATTGGTCCATTTCTCCTTTCCTCTCCAATCTAGTAATTACTGATAGAGTACATGTTCTTATCGTCATTTATCCCAAAAGTTACTGGTGACAAATTTTATTAAAGATCAAAGTTTCTCTTTATTCTTCTTTAAGATCTAACCACCGACCTTGACCTTATAACAGCATTTTGAATTTGTGTTTTGTTTGAAAACACAAGTTTCATATTTGTTGTTGTGTTGTGGATAGCAGTGTTCACTTTTAAAAGTCTTAGGAAAGATAATTAGACATTTAATATACGAACACTACTTTGATTAAAACTGTGGGTTAAAGCAAGAGATCATGAGCTGTGGAAGGCTTCCCTGGTGGCCTAGGGGTTAAGTCTCAGTTCTATCACCATTACTGCCTGAGTTCCATCCCCAGCCAGGGAGTTAACCCACACATGGCACAGGAGACCTCTCCTTTCTCACTCACTGCTCCCCTCAGCACTGTGTTTCTGTAGATCTGCCTGTTCTGCTCCCTACTCTGTCTCTGGTGAACCCTCTCACTGATCCCTGCACCTCTGGCCTACACCGCAGTTCTTTTATACAAAAACAACAACAACAGATCATGAGCTATGGAACATACGATCATAATAGTTACCACTTATTGATTCAAGTTAGAGTCTAGTAGGTGAGTGAATAATAATGTTTATGCATAAGTTTAATTAAAAATAAATAGAGGAGTAAAGGAAAGTTGGCCAGTGTATAGATATGGTTCTGGCAGTAATTACCTCTGTGTTCCTGAGAAAACTTTCAAACACTCTGGATCACAAAGTACAGGTTTCATTACATGGTTGAAAGGACACTTCTCCTTTAAAAAATTTATTATTTCATTTTCTATTTATAAACCACATTTGCTAATTTAAAACCAGGAGAGAAGGGAAGTTGATTAGCCAGCTTAAGTCCCAACCATATCTAAAATGTTATAGCACTAAACAGTTTGACATTTTAATTTTTTTTTGAGTTTGCCAACCAGAAGGGAAGACAAGAAAACTGATAGAATCAAATTTCAATTATTTTCACCCTATAATTTTCATCAACTTGACTATTTTCATAAGTATTTTTTTCATTTTCTACCCCATTAACACAAGATATATTACAAATTTATTGAACTTTCTCTACTGCAGTCAAAGAATGAGTTTATGATAAATGCTACTTCAGCATTTTCTCTTAATCTGCTTGAGTGCATAGAATCCTGATATTTCATTACATTAATTATCATATCCTTTTATTTCTCTGAGCAGAATCGGAGATTAAACTCATGGAACATTTTTAAGATATAGACAAATCTATAGATATTTGTAGAATATTTAGTATGATAAAATGAGTTCAATCTAATGTTTTATTAGAGTGGGGGTTCAGTCATGATGAATTTCTGGAGTTTCTGTTTGGGAAGATTCTTATTTTTTCTTCATAGAGGAAGGAGAGCTTTCCAGGGTAAAGTATTCGTGGTTGGCATTTGCTGTCTTGGAGTTTGTTGACTATGTCCCTCCATTCTCTTCTTGCCGTAGTGTTTCCTCAGAGAAGTCTGATGTCAGCCTGATTGGTTTTCCTTTATAAGTTATCTGTTTCCTCCCCCTTGGCAGGGGGAGAATGTTTATTTTCCTTATCTTGGACTCATGAGAATTTTACTATTATGTGCCTTGCTGTAGTTTTTCTTTCATCTTGGTAATTTGGAGTTCTTCTTGCTTCTGTATGTGTATTTTCATCTCTGCCTTCATACTTGGGAAGTTCTCTTCGATCACCTCCTTAAATAGTTTATCTGCTTCTTGGACCCTCTCCTCTCCTCTGAGATTCCTGTAACTTTATATTTCCTTCCTCATGGTGCCAGATAGTTCTTGAAGTGTTTCTTCATTCTTTCCCCTTGGTGCTTCTATTTCCTCTACTTTTTTTTTTTTTTTTTTTTTTTTTTTTTTTTTTTTTTTTTTTTTTTTTTTTTTTTTTTTTTTTTTTTTTTTTTTTTTTTTTTTTTTTTTTTTTTTTTTTTTTTTTTTTTTTTTTTTTTTTTTTTTTATAATATGTATCTTCGAGATTACTGATTTGTTCTTCCATTTCATCAATTCTACTTTCATTGCTTTTCCCAGAGTTTTTTAGGTCCTCCATTAAACTTTTATTCTCCTTCTTTAGGGTCTCAATTTCATTCTTCAGTTTGCTAATTATTTTTTTCATATTATTCTTTTCCTTAATCATGATGATTCTAAATTCTCTATCTGGGAGGCAGAGAAGTTCTTCCACGTTGTTGTTGTTGAGTTCTGGTGCCTGATTTTCTTTTTGTGGTATGTCCTTCCCCTGAGGGCTTGCTTGGTTATTTGTATTTTTCTTTGTCCCTGTTTGTTTTCTAATTTGTTCTATGTGTTGGGACATTATTGCGCAGGTACTGGCAGGCATCTCTTTGGGGTGCTCCTTCTGGTATGTTGGGGACTGGTGGCCTAACAGAGTCCAGCCCTGTTAGGCAGAACAATCACAGGGTAGTGATGCTGTGGATATGTTGATGGACGTTGTCCCTAGAGATCCCCTCTTCTGTTTTAACTCAGAAGGTCCAGAAGGTGGTCGTGTGGTCCCTGGCTTCCAACAATGGTGTAGGGCTGTGCTTTCTCAGTGACCGTGATGGTTGGTGGTTCCAGTGCCAGCTCCACTCAATTCTGAGAACCCCAGCACAGAGGCCTGTGGACAGTTTTCACTAGCTCCCTGCGGGCTAACCTGCCCAAGCAGGACTCACTTTTTCAGTTCCAGTGGGCAACAATGTTCTCTTCCCCTATGGCACCCAGGAGTGGTGCTTCCCAGAGATGGTAATGGAGGTAGTGATGGAGGCGGTCATGTAAGTGGGTGGCCCCAGAGCAGGCTACAGTCAGGTCCAAAAACACTGGCCCAGAGGCTGGCGGTTTACCCTTGCTCCATGTGAGCTATTCTCCCCGCCTGGCACTCACCCTCTCTCAGTTGAGTGGGCAATGAAGGTCCTGTCCCCTAAGGCATGCAGGATTCTGCTTCCTGGCATGAGCCTGGGGCCCAGTCAGAGATGGTGGCAGCAGTGATGGAGGCAATCTAATGTTTTAGTAAACCATTTCTAGGTTGGCTCTAAAATAGTATGTTAAAATTAAAAACACTTGGGGACAAAGTAATGTTTATTGTTTAATTACCCCTGAAATAATGGCTTTGTCTTTTCATTTACATCATTATTTAGAACCTCCCTCTTTTATCAAGACGTTTCAATTGAAATGATATATTTTATTATAAAGAAAATGTTAAGTGATACATATAACATAAATTATAGTTACAATGATATACCTCAAGTATCAAAAAACTAAAATTTTAACATTATTGATTTCATTTTTTAAAGATATGGTATTAAAGGATTATTTCCATTAATAATACCATGATTGCAAATAATTAAGTTATTAGTTGGTATATAAAGAACAGCATCAATTTTAATTAAAATGAAATTATTGAAATTTCATAAATGAAATCAATTAATGAAAAATCAGTCCAATTTTCTAAATAATGAGTCTTAAGGGCCTTCCTGGTGACTCAGTGGTTAAGCACTGTGCTGTGGAGCTGTTGGCAGCAACAATGTGAATTCAACACCAAGCCAGGGAGATTCCCACATGGCATGGCAGACCTCTCCTGCCTCGCCCACTGCTCCCCTCAGCAGTGTATTTCCGTCCATCTGCCTATTCTGCTCCCCACTCTGTTTCTGGTGAACCCTCTCACCGCCCCATACTTCTGGCCTGTACCCCAGCTTGTATGCATAAATAACTAAATCTTCAAAAAAATATAATGAGTCTTAGTATGTTAGAAACTGATGTTGCATAATTGACTTAAGATGGCTCTTAGACAATTTATTAACTCCATGAATTATGTATAACTACCATGCCTGAATTGAAACTTAGAAATAGCTAAATTTTTTTCTAATCTAATGAAGGAGAAAGAAACCCATATTCAAGATCAGAGAGTGCTGAATGAGTAGAATCCATATATAAGGGAACTCCAATCAGGAAACTTATCAGCTGCAACTTTGCAGGCTGGAGGAGAGTGGCATGCTTTGCTCTACCCAGAGAAGCTGACCATCATAAATGAAGGAGAAAGAAAGTTTTCCAGAGAAGCAAAAAACTGAAAGAATTCAACACCACTAGACTAAGCTTACAAGAAATGTTAAAGAGATTTCTTCAAATTTAAATGAAAGAACACTACTTAGGAAACAAAGAAACACGTGAAGCAATGAATCTCATAAGTAAAGGTAAATGTTAAATTAAGTCCAGAATATTGTAGGGCTCTAACAGTGGTACATAAATCACTTATAAATCTAGTATGAATGTTAAAACACAAGAGTACTAGCAATACCTATAACTACAGTAATTTGTAAAAGGATAAGCAGGACAAAAAAGTAAATTGTGATCTATATGATTTATGTAGGGAGAGTAAAAACTTAAAATCTTTAGAATGAATTTGAAATGAAGTTGTTATCAATTTATAATACACTATTATAAATACAAACAGTTTTATGTAACACTCATGGCAATTATAAAACAGAAACCTACAGTAGATAGGAACTGCTTTGATTATAATTTTAGTTTTCTTGCTTGTAATTGGTCTGTTTATGCTTTCTATTTCTTCTGATTCAGTCTTGGACGTTTGTATGAATCTAAGAATTTATTCATTTCTTCTAGATTTTCTAATTTTTTCTCATTAAATTATCTCTTATGATCTTCTGTATTCTGTGATAGCTGTTGGAACTTCTCTTTCCTTGATGATTCACTAATGATTACTAGAGTTTTCTCTCTTTTTCTTAATGAGCTGATCAAGAGGTTTGTCTGTTTTGTCTATTTTTTAAAAGGGCAGCTCTTGCTTTCATGAATATTTTGTACTGTCTTTTGATTTCTATTTCATTTATTTCTGATCTACTTTTTATTTTTCCATTTTCCTAATTTTTATTCAATTTGTTCTTCTTTCTCTAGTTATTTAAGGTAAAGGTTAGATTGTTTAAGCTCCTTCTCATTTCTTGACATAGTCAGTGTTATATCCCTATGTAGTCCCTCTTAGTACTACTTTTGCTGCATTTGATGGGTTCTAGTAACTTGTGTCTTCATACATGGAGAGGTACTTTTTCAATTCTCCTTTTACTACCTTGATAGTCCAAAAGTCATTCAATAACATGTTGTTTAGTCTCTACACTTTCCAGCTTTCTCCCATGTTTTTTTGGGGGGCTGATTTCTAGCTTGATAAACTTATGATCAGAGAAGATACATGTATGATTTTAGTCTTCTTGAATTTATTGACTCTTGCCTTTTGACCCTACATGTGATCTATCCTCAAGAAATTTCCATAAGGAAGAAATGTGTGATTAATTTTTTGGGTGTGCAATGTCCTGTAACTCTCTATTAAGCCCATGTGGTCTAATTCTTCATTTAAGGCAGTCGTTTCCCATTATTTTTCTGTTTGGGTGATCTGTCTATTGATGTTAGTTGGATGCTGACGTCCCCTGGTACTATTGTGTTGCTGTCTTCATCTGGTTTTAGATTTATTAACAGCTCTTTCACATTTTGATTCTCCTTCATACGTACCGCTTACAAATGTAAGTGTTCTATGTCTTCCTGATGTATCGATTTTTTTGATCACTATATAATATACATCTCAGTCTCTTGTACCTTTTCCACTGGCCTTTTGAGTATTCTATTTACCTGAAGGTTTGTTTTCCAACTTTTATTCAAGCTTATGTTTATCTTTGTACGGGTCTCCTAAAGACTGTATCTCCTTAAGAGAGGAAAAAGTTGGAATAGCCACAAATAAAAACCACAAACAAAAGAATGAAACTAGACCACTATTTCAAACCATATACTAAATTTAAGGAAAAGTAGATAAAAGATTGGATGTAAGGCCAGAAACCATAAATTGCGTGGAGGAAACAGGAAAAACAGCAATGTAACTGGCTTCAGGGATATCTTTGGGGACTTACTACAACAGCAAGGGAAATAAGATAAAAAATGAGCAAATGGAACTAGTACAAACTTAAAGATTCTACAACTGAATAGAAACTACAATTATTGATTAAAAAAAAAAAAAGGATACCCTACTGTTGGGGAAAAATTTTGCACACCATATATCTAACAAAGTGCTGGCATTCAAAATTTAAAAAGAACTCATAGTACACCACCACTACGACCCCAACAAAACAAATAACCCAATGACAATAGGCAAAAAAAGCTAAAAAGTTTTAAAACTTTTCACACAAGACATACAGACATAAAACAGTCATATGAAATAAATAATCATAATGCTTTATCATCAGGGAAATGCAAGTCAAAACCACAATGATATGTCTACTCATACCTGTGAGAAAGGCCCATATCAAAAGATCAGAAACAAAAAGCATTTGCCATGGTGTGGAGGAAAAAGAACCTCCATATATTATTGGTAGGAATGTAGGCTAGTCCATCCTCTATAGAGAATATCATTAAGATTTCTCAAAACATTAAAAGTAGATCTACCATATTCTCCAATACGTCCACTCCTAGCTACACAAAGAATGCAAATATGCCTACTTGAAAGGATATATACACTCTTATGTTCATTGCAAAAATATTTATAATAGCCAAGCTAAGGAAATAATCTAAGACCCCAATTACTAATGGCTAGATAAAGAGTATGTGGTACATATACACAGTAGAATACTCACTAGAAAAATGATGAAATATTGTCACTTGCAGCAACATGGATGGAACGGGAGGGGATTATGTTAAGCAAAATAAGTCATAAGGAGAAAGATAAATATGGGATGATTTCACTCATAAGTGGAATATAACGGATAAAAGACCTGGATGTAAGACCTGAAACCATAAAATGTATAGAAGAAAATATAGGCAAAACTCTACACGACATACATCTAAGCAAAATCTTGAAAGACTCATCCCTCAAAGCGAAGAAAGTGAAAGACAAGATAAACAGATGGGATTACATCAAAATAAAAAGCCTCTGTACAGCAAAAGAGACATTAACCAAAACTAAAAGACACCCTACCAACTGGGAAAAGATTTTTACACACAATACATCAGATAAAGGACTGATAATGAAAATTTACAAGGAACTCACACAACTCAACAAAAACAAAGCCAACAACCCAGTCAAACAATGGGCAGAAGAGCTCAAAAGGCACTTCTCCAAAGAAGAAAAGCAAATGGCCAACAGACACATGAAAAAATGCTCAACATCACTTATAATCAAGGAAATGCAAATCAAAACCACTACGAGATACCACCTCACACCTGAGAGGATGGCACACATTAAAAATACAGGCAACAACAAATGCTGGAAAGGATGTGGAGAGAAAGGAACTCTTCTACACTGCTGGTGGGAATGTGAACTGGTCCAACCACTATCGAAAGCTGTATGGCGATTCCTCAAACTGCTAAACATGGAGCTCCCATACGACCCAGCAATACCACTTTTGGGAATTTACCCAAAGGACACAAAAACACTAATCCGAAAGGATACATGCACCCGCATGTTCATTGCGGCACTATTCACAATAGCAAAGGTATGGAAGCAAATCAGATGTCCAAAAATAGATGATTGGATCCAGAAGATGTGGTACATATACACAATGGAATACTATTCAGCATGGAAAGAAGATAAACACATGCAATTTGCAGCGACATGGATGGAATTAGAGGGAATCATACTCAGTGAAATAAGCCAGAAAGAAAAAGAAAAATATCGAATGGTTTCACTTATAACAGGACTATAGGGA
>PVIJ01017196.1:0-30248 GCA_004024925.1 Scalopus aquaticus
TATTTATACATGCAAGCTGGGGTACAGGCCAGAGGCGTGGGGCGGTGAGAGGGTTCACCAGAGACAGAGTGGGGAGCAGAACAGGCAGATCAGAAATGCACTGCTGAGGGGAGCAGCGGGCGAGGCAGGAGAGGTCTGCTGCACCACGTGGGATTCTCCCCGGCTGGGCATCGAACTCGCTTTGCGCACTGCCCACAGCTCCACAGCACAGCGCTCAGTCGCTGCACCACCAGGGAGGCCCCTAAACCTCGATTTTCTTAACTGTGATACAAAGGAGCATTGGATAATCAGGGATGGAAGTAGTGTCCCAGAAGATTGTCCTTTCTGTGTGCATGTCAGACATCAATAATCAATGACTACATTCTACCCAGTTGAGGCTTAGCCTGCCTCATCTTAATCCCAGTCCTCAGGACTGCCACATCCCAGGACTGAAGGATCTGTTCAGCTTCAGTAGTTCAAAAGAATGGTGTGAGCAAAGCCAGGAGGAGAGGTAAAATGCTTTAAAATGGTTTCTTTTGTGATTATGTCATTCTATTCCTTGGAGGAGAAGACAATGTTAGTTCAGGTTTCAAAACTAAAGTTTCACCAGGGCTTTTCCATGTGTCTTTATTCCTTTGCCAAGGAGCTAAGGGGCAGGTTTGCATGTTTCCTGAACATACATTGCTTCTATAATTCTACAATTCATTTTCCTTTCCCCAGTAGAGACTGCCACTAAGAAATTGGATCCCCAGCCCAAATTGTTTAGAAATAATTCTCACCTGCTTTTTAAAAACAGAACCGTTTCTTGCTATTTTAGAATCTCTAGCATTAGATGACATCCTCTGCCTTCCTTGTTTTGGGAATAGTGTTGCCAAGTTAGGAAGAGAGTCAGAACATCCTGTAATTCCCAACTGGCTTCAGATCATTCAAATGGAATCCTCTAGCCAGACAAAAGGCAGATAACTAGGACTCTGGGAAGGATTTCTAGAGGCAGTGGCATTTTATTTTTTGATAACAACTTTGCTGAGGTATAATTTATATACCATACAATTCACCCTTATTTTATTAATTTATTTTTAATTAAGTAACATTGCATTATAACATTTTATACATTTCAGGTGTGCATCATTAAAAGTCAACATTTGTTCATACTTCTTTCACTATATAATTTTGACTTTTGTCTGATTCACCCACCCTCTTTCCTGCTCTTCTGGAAACTAATTGAAAATTCACCCCTTTAAAAAGTGTACAATTCCGTGTTTTTTAGTACACTCGCAAGATTGCACAACCCCTACCATGAATTAATTCCAGAACATTTCATCACCTCCAAAAGAAGCTCTATATTATTATCAATCACTTCCCACTAACAGACAAGTTACTTCCCCAGCCCTAAACAACTGCTAATCTATTTTCTATCTCTCGATTTGCGTCTTTGGACATTTCCTATAAAGGGAGGTACACAATATGTGATCTTTCCGACTGCTTTCTTTCACTTAATGTTTTCAAGATTCAGCAATGTCATAGCATGTAGTTTACTTTTTATGACCAAATAATTTTACCATTGCTATACCACATTTTGTTTGTCCATTCATTAGTTGATGGGCATTTGGGTTGTTTCTACTTTTTGGGTATTATGAATAAGGCTGCTATGATACAAGTTTTTGTGTAGACATTATTTCTCTTGGGTATATGCTAGGGATGGAATTTCTGAGTTATATGGTACCTTCAACTTTATTAGGAAATGCCAAATTGCTTTTCCAAATTAGCTGCGCCATTTAAACATGTAAGAGTTCGTTTCTCCACATCTTTGTCAACACTTGTTTCTGTCTCTGATTTTAGCCCTCCTGTTAGATGTGAAGGGGTTTATAGCTTATTGTGGCTTTGATTTGCATTTCTCTAGTGACTGATGATGAACATCTTTGCCTGTGTTTATTGGCCACTTTTATATCTTTTTAAAGAGCTATTTGTTCAAATTCTTTGCCCCTTTAAAAATTGCATTACTTGCCTTTTTTTTTTTTAAAGATTTATTTATTTATGCATACAAGTTGCGGTACAGGCCAGAGGCATGGGGCAGCAACATGGTTCACCAGAGACAGAGCAGAGAGTAGAGCAGGCAGATCGACAGAAATACACTGCTGAGGGGAGCAGCAGCAAGGCAGGAGAGGTCTGCTGCACCATGTGGGATTCTCCTTGGTAGGGCAGCTGCCGATAGCTCCACAGCGCAGTTCCTAACCGCTGCGCCACCAGGGAGACCCTGCATTACTTGCCTTTTTAATAAGTTGTAAGAGTTATGTATAGCCTGGATACAAACCCATATCACATCTAAAATTTGTAAATATTTTCTCCCACTCTTTGGGTTGTCTTTTCATTTTTTTGATAATATCCTCTGAAGCACAGAAGTTTATAATTTTAACAAAGTCCTGTTTGTCTGTTTTCCTTTTTCACTTGTGCTTTTGATGTCATATCTGAGAAATCATTGTTTAACTCAAGGCCACTAACATCTATTCTTTTGGGCTTTTTTTTCTAAGCATTTGTAATGCCAGCAAGGCACAGGGCAGGTTTCCTATGGCTCAGACAGACGGGTAAAGGAGGAGTCCTGGAGCCCTCAGGCTTTTTCAGGCTCTCATGGTCTTTTGTAATGAGGCAACCAGGTACAGGGCAGGTTGGGGGGCCGGGAGGCTGGCAGGCCTCCCAGCCTCTGGCGAATCTTGACTCTTTCTGACCTCTCTGGCATTCTCTCGTGGTTTCTGCTGCACCCCGCTGCACGGTTCTCTGCTGCTTCTTGAGCTAGTCAGTTGCTCTTGACTGAGCATCAGAATCACCTGGATGGAGGCTTGACCTCCAGTTTCTAATTTTGATGCTCTAAAGTGGGACCTGTTCATTTGCATTCCAACAGTGCAGCTTCTTTTGATCTGGGCTTTTTGAACATGCCCTCTGCCTGGGAGCCCCTTTTCACTTTTACCTGGCTAATTCCTACTTGTCCATCAGATCTCAGTGTGGCTTCCTGGAGGAAGCCTTCTCTGACAGTCACCCCAGTAGGACCTGTGAGCCCCTTCTTGAAGATCCTATCATGGTATTTTTCATTCTGCACCATAATTGCTAATTTGTTTGCATCACTAGACTGAACTCCCCAACATCTCTGTTCTGTCCACCTGTGTCTCCCCAGTGCTGGGTACGGGGCTGACCAAAGTGGGTGCACGGTCACTCCTGAGGCTATTCTTGCATGAGCTGTCTAGAGAATTTTAACTCCAGGATCAGTTGCACCTGAGATGGAGAATGAACTAGAAAGAACAGCAGGGAAGCCAGAGCTCTCTTTTTCCATCCCTTCTGGATTTCTAGGTGAATAAAACCACTCCGGTTCTGTATCAGTTCTTTATCGCCACAGTAATGGGTAACAACCAATCACAAAATGACTGTCAGTGCTTATTGCTTGGGGGCCTGGGGGGCTTTGCTCATCTAGTCTGGGCTCACACTTTTGGTGTGGACTGACTGGCTGAAGGCCGATCAAGAATGGCCTCAGCTGTGAGGATTAGGACACCTAAGGTCAGCCCCATTTCCTCTTCCTCCTGCCCCTAGGACCTAACCTGGGCAGGTCCTGCTCCCAAATGTTGGCAGGAGGTGAGAATGAGCAGGGCAGGTTACATAAGTGCTTTTAGCCTCTGGGGCATCACATTTGCTAGTATCCCTTTGGCCAAAGCCAGTCACATGGCTGAGCCCAGCATTAGAGTCTGAGGGTGCTGCAATGTGGTACCAGGAAGGGCATTGACAGTGGGGGGCGGTATTGGGGCCCCTTGTGATTGTGGTCTACTACAAATTCATTAATATATAGTACTGGCCAGTAATCCCAACAGCACCGGGGCTCTGTGTGCTACCTACCTTAAAAACATACATCTGATTGGAAAAAAAAAAAAAAAGGTTAAATCAGAGGGACTGCAAAAAAAAAAAAAGTGGGGTCGTATTCAGAGATCAGGAAAAATGGTAATAGTCTGCCCTTTCCTCGTACAGGATTGGAGACTGTTGTCATCGGAGAAGTTCACGAGGATGTCACTCTGCTCTGTGGCAACATCTCGGGACCGAGGGGCCTGGTGAGCTGGTACCGAAATGACTCGGAGCCCGTCTTCCTCCTGTCCTTCAATTCCAGCCTCCCGCCCGCCGAGCCACGCTACTCTCTGGCCACTGCCGGCTCCCTGCACATTGAGGCACTGAGCCTGCAGGACGAGGGGAACTATACCTGCCAGGAGGTCCTGAACGGGACTCGCTGGTTCCCAGTGTGGCTGCAGGTGGCCAGTAAGTGGAGGGGGAGGGCACTGGGGCTGACTGGGAGGTGTTGGGAGCAGCAGGCAGGAATGGGTTTGGAAGTCAGTGACCTGGATTTCAATCCCGGCCCCTGCCCCCTGTCAGCTGAGTGACCTCTTGCACCAACATTTCCTTACCTGTAAAATGGGACTAAGAAGAAATCTTGCTTCATAAAGCTGTGAAGAGTATATAGCAGTTTATCTCTGCAAAGTATTGTAAACGGCTTCTGCTTGTTAGGTCTCTATTGCTTTAAGCTTATTAATATCATCCTTGCTGTTGATAACATTTTATTATGTAGCAGAATCAGGGGCTAATATCTTCACATTGGGCTTCCTGAAGTTTTAGTTCTGAGGCTGTGTTTCCACTTTGAAAAGTAGTCTCATATCTCTGCATTTCCGTTTTTCTTATTGCTTAACATGGGATAATACGTTGCATCAGTACCAGGAATAGTGAGTGCTCTTACGCTGCAGTGCTTAATCCAGGGCTTAGAATGAGCTGCTCTTACTACTGTGCCTTCCTACCACAGCCGGTCATCTCCACTGATACTCCCCAGTGAATTTAGAGTAGGGGTTGGCAGACCATTGCCCCAAGCTTATGGGCCATTTCCAGCCTGCTGCCTGTGTTAGCATGGCCTGTACAATATGCATGTTTTCTCCATTTTTGCAAGGTTGATAAGAATACATGTAATGTATGAAAATGATGGGAAATTTATATTTCCGTGGTCAGAAGTAAGGAACACAGCTACAGATTCACTCATTGACGTATTATCTCCGAGAGTTTTTGGTGCTGAGCTGAGTGGTGTGACAGCCTTCATCTGGCCTACAGAGCTGGGTGCATTTATTCCCTGGCCCTTTCCAGAGAAAGTTTGATGGTCACTGGTTTAGAGTGACATCCAATTTCTAGACCCAGCATATGTGGCTTAGTAGAAATAGATATGTGAGGTATTTAGAAATACATATGTGATCACCTGGTTGCTCCCTAGTTTTCTCATCTGTAAAATAATTACTCATTCTTTTATTCAACATGTATTTACTAAGAGTCCGATGCCAGGCACTGATTAGGCCCCAGCCATAGGCGTCAATAGGACAGACAAGGTCCCTTCCCACATGCAGCTGACATCCTAGGAAGACAGACAGTAAGCAAGTAAAAAATGCAGCTTGCAATAAAAAGAGTAACAAGTGCTATGCAAAGAATTGAGGTGGTGTGATGTGATTCCCCAGAAACACCGTAAATGGGGAGAGGGAGGGTCAGGGTCAGAGAGAAGCTTTTGGAGGTTGTACTATTTAAGTGGAATGATCCAGCCATCCAGGCAGAACCAGGCTAGCCATCCAGGCTAGTGCAAGAGGGGCTGAGCTTGGTGCCCATGTAGAATAAGAACATGGGGGAGGAAGCCGGTGTGGTGGGAACCCCACTGAGAGGGCAGGATGTGTGAGATGGGGGAAGCAAGGCCAGACCCTGCAGGGCTGCGTAGGATCAGTACTATGGGTTGACTTATACTCCTTCAAAAGATGTGTTGAAGCCCTAACGCCTAGTACCTGTGAATATGATCGTATTTGGAAATAGGGTCTTTGCAGCTATAATCAGGTTAAGATCAGATCATTAGTGTGGGCCCTAATTAAAAGACTGGCATCCTTGTAAAAGGAAAATGCACGTGAAGACAGAGACATGCAGAGAATGTCAGTAAGTTCAGAGGAAGAGACTGGAGTAATGTAGCTGTGGGCCCAGGAATGGCAAGGATTTTTGTCCAATACCAAGAGGCAAGGAAGAATTTGCTTCTAGCACCTTTGCAGGGAGTATGGCCTTCCATACACCTTGATTTCAAACTTTTTGGTGTCCAGTTTTATGAGAGAATCAATTTCTGTTGTGTTAAACCAGTTAGTTTATGGTACTTTGTTAAGGCAGCCCCAGGGATCTAATATACCTGGTAAGGAATTAGGTACAGAAGAAACTTCTGGAGCCTCAGTAGACAAGGCTGTGATGCTATTTGTTTTACCCACGGAGAACACATGTGGGCTGTCTCAAGACGGACTGATAAACTAAAACGGGAAGCTGATTGGAGGTCCAGGGTTTGGTGGCACAGTGGTCTTGGTGAAAATGCACAGCTTTAGAAAATATTCAGGAGGTGGCCAGCAAGACTTACTGGGTGATTGGAAGTGGAGGATGAAGAAAAGAGGCTTCAAGGACACGTTGAGATTTTAGGATGGTCTCTAAGGTTTCTGCCAACTTCCCAGGCTTCTGGAATTTGTGAGCACAGTGTTTTTGTGCCTAGAGATGCTATAGATGGATTGCTGACTGGCTAGGAATGGGTGTGGGCGTATCAAAAAATGTCACCCATCTTGGCCTAGCTCTGCCTAGTCCCCACTGTGAACCCACGGGCAAGTGCTGGCAGGCCTCCCTCATGCCGGCCGCCAAACAGTTATTAATAATTCTTTCATGTCAGTCTTGCCCATAAACATGTCCCACAGAAGTGTAAGGTGTCGTTGCAATTTTTTTTATCATACATGATAACTTTATCTGATACTGATTTATGAATCATTGACTAAGTTTATTGGAGGACGGATTCGTTTTGTTCCTGCCCTGTAGGGAGATAAATGCAAGGCCTTCTTATGTGGGAAGTGAACTTACATTGAAAAAAATATCATGGTCGATGGTGCCTCTCTAGAAATAAAAAAAGAGACAACCCAAGTGGCACTTTGGGTTCTGTGCACATCGGAGTTACTGTGGTATGGTTTGTATTTTAGAAACTTCTATATTTGGAAGATGGGGTCCCTGATGTAAAAAGAACACACACACCAGGCAGTTCAGGCTGCTGCTGTAACCAAAACAGCATAGACTGTGTGGTTCAAACAACAAACATTTATTTCTCACAGTTCTGGAGGCTGGGAAGTCCAAGATCAAGGGGCTGACAGATTAGTGTTTGGCGAGGAACCGCTTCCTGGTTTGTGAATGAGGGAGAGGAAGCAAGCTCTGGGGCCTCTCCTTATAAGGACACTAATCTCATTCATGAGCGCTCTACTCTAGAGACCTAATCACCTCCCCGAAGTCCCCACTCCAGATACTTCTTGGAGGATCAGTTTTAGTATTTGAATGGGGGGGGGTTGCTGAGGGGGGTACAAACATTTCATCCAAGACAAGTGCCCTCTGCTTTTACACACACCAGAGCCCTCCAGGATCTCGGGCCTTATTCCTGTTGCAGAAGAACCCAGCAAACACCCGACTCCTCCAGGCCTCAAGCATCAGACAGGAGCTAAAGGGGAAATCGTGGCACCTCAGATTGGAACTTAGACCGCAGAAGATTGGGGAATATGGATTGGGCTTGATCCAAGTGCTGTCTGGGAGCACCTTGGTATTGCTGAGGGACTGAGAACGAACGCCTGCGATCCAGCTGCCTGGGTTCACATCCAGGTCCTGCTGGCTGTTATCTTTGTGACCTTGGGGAAGTCACTTGAACTCCTGTGTCTGGGAAATCAGGGGTCATGATGGAATCCACACCCAGATTCTATGCGCACATTCATGAGATAAACATGGACAGCCCTTAGCTTGGGGTGAAGAACAGTCTGCCCTTGGTCAGGGTTAGTTGTCAGCTGCTTAAGCAGGTGCTGGGGAGAATGCATCTTCAGTTCCCAGCAGTTAACATCCATTCAGCCTTGTCAGGGTCAGGGGTCAGGGAAGCTGCCTCCCCAGGTCTTGCTAGTCCCATCTTTTCATTGATACAGTTAATAACTTAAGTCTCCTAAGGAGAAAAGTTTGGAAATGTTCAAGGTGCTCCCAGAAGCTAGGGGGAAATGTTTCCAAGATGGGACTGGTTATCCGTAAGTGACTTTGAATGTGTGAGTAGACAGAGACGCTATGGAAACACAAAACTAGTTAGAGGAGAGTCGGAGGCTTCTCTCTCCTGACCACCTGCAGCTCTGCTTGCTGCTCACTGGGGTGCTAGGGAGTCATGGTTTTCTAGAGCCTGGATGACTTAACCTGCCTGGAATGGGCCCACAATGTGATTTTGTCATTTGTCCCAGAACAAAAAGACTCTGCACTGAGTACTTACTAATTTAATGGTGGGTTGAAGAATCTTGCCTTTGAGATTGGGACTGCTGCTCCAGAGAGCATAGAAATTCCTTCGTCCAGAGCGGGTCTAAGTTGCCATCGCTATTCATTTCATTGACTTACCTGTGTTCTCCTGCCTCCAAATTGGGGTGAATATAAGGTCAGAACTGCTGGCTGTTTGCTTGAAGAAAGTCTGGAGGAAAGGGAAATGTAGCGCAGACCTTAACACATTCTACTAGACTTTGTGCTTCTTTTTAGAGATTGTCTCTTACGCACTGGAGAGCTGCCGATCATGCTAAAGATTAGACCATGAAAGACTGTAATCTGATTTCTTGGTACACAGTATTAGGCTCTCCCAGACACTCCCAAACTAGTCTTTTTTTTTTTGTTTTTTTAAGATTTATTTATTTGTGCATACAAGGCGGGGTATAGGCCAGAGGTGCGGGGAGGCGAGAGGGTTCACCAGAGACAGAGTGAGGAGCAGAACAGGCAGATGGACGGAAATACACTGCTGAGGGGAGCAGCGGGCGAGGCAGGAGAGGTCTGCAGCGCCATGTGGGCGAGGCAGGAGAGGTCTGCAGCGCCATGTGGGAATCTCCCAGGCCAGGTGTCAAACTTACGTTACCGCTGCCGACAGCTCCACAGCGCAGTGCTTAACCACTGTGCCACCAGGGAGGCCCCCAAACTAGTCTTGAGGGAACATTTGAGCCAGTAAGTACGTGGGCAATGAGGAAGCTGGTTTGTATCAACCACCAAGAGCCCCTTTGGATGTATTTGACATTGGGCTCATGGGCAGTGCTTCTGTCTGTCAGCCATGTGGCTGCCACTCAAGATTTCCAGAAAAGGGAGTTCAGGAAAGTCCCCTGTTCCCTGTTCCCTGGGCCCCTAGGATCTGCTCTTATTCTCTGTTGGCAATGGGGACACTACTTACCAGAACATAAGGTTCCAGGGAAAAGGAATTTTTGGCATACTGAAGAAAGTTTGTTGGCCTGTCAGAATATAGGACTCTTATCTAGGAACTGATTAAGTTTTGCCATGACCATCTGAGGCAGACATGTAGACTTAGAAGAGGCTGGAAACTTCTGGCTTCTTGGTGTTTTAGACAGGATCAGTAGTTTCTAGGAAGATGGGGAGGCAGTGGCGTTGTATCATTGGGCTATAAAAGTGATATCAAAAATCTCAAAGTGTTCCCAAGGATTTTATTCCATGGTAGAGCTATAGGCATGCCTACTTATTAGCAGAGACTGTCGATACATTCTTAGGTCATTTTTCAAATAAAAGACTGGTGTGAAGAGTAAATACCTGAAGATGACTTTTTGTTTGGTGAAGAACCCAAGACACTGAGGTAGGAATCTCCCACTTTGTGGGTTCTTGAGGTGTAAATTAATGCTTCAGGATCCTTGACTAGCCAACCTGTAGTTATGATAGGCAAGGAAAGAAGCAAATTCCAATGGCAAGAATCACCACAGAAAACAAGCAGCAGCCATAGTAGATTGTTCTAGAACAGAAATCAAACTTTTTCTGTAGAGGGACATAGTAAATATTTTAGAGCTGACTGGACCAATGGCAAATTCAAGGCTGTTCTTTACGTACTTGTATAATAAAAGGCATCAGCACACCAAATACCACACCAAAATTTGCCTCTTTGCTATAAGAGTCATTTTAGGCTGATTTTTTTTTAACTTCTGCTTCCTATTTTTTTAAAATATATATTTGTATTGTTATTTATATCTTTTACATTTTGTATTCCCCTTGGGTTACCCACCACCAATTCACCCGTGATCCATCTCCGTGGTCCCTTGTGTCCTTTTCTACTCCGTTTTTTGCCCTTATCCTCCTTACCCCCCTCCCCGCTGAGTGTCTCGATCCTATTTGCTTTCCCTATAGTCATATTATAAGTGAAACCATTCGATATTTTTCTCTTTCTTTCTGGCTTATTTCGCTGAGTATGATCCCCTCTAATTCCATCCATGTCTCTGCAAATTGCATGTGTTTATCTTCTTTGAATGCTGAATAGTATTCCATTGTGTATATGTACCACATCTTCTTGATCCAATCATATATTTTTGGACATCTGGGTTGCTTCTATACCTTTGCTATTGTGAACAGTACTGCAATGAACATACGGGTGCATGTATCCTTTTGGAGTAGTGTTTTTGTGTCCTTTGGATAGATTCCCAAAAGTGGTATTGCTGGGTCATATGGCAGCTCCATTTTTAGCAGTTTGAAGAATTCCCATACAGCTTTCCATAGTGGTTGGACCAGATCGCATTCCCACCAGCAGTGTAGAAGAGTTCCTTTTTCTCCACATCCTTTCCAGCATTTATTGTTGCCTGTATTTTTAATGTGTGCCATCGTCACAGGTGTGAGGTGGTATCTCATAGTGGTTTTGATTTGCATTTCCTTGATTATAAGTGATGTTGAACGTTTTTTCATGTACTTGTTGGCCATTTGCTTTTCTTCTTTGGAGAAATGACTTTAGCTCTTCTGCCCATTTTTTGACTGGATTATTGGCTTTATTTTTGTTGAGTTGTGTGAGTTCCTTGTAAATTTTTGTTATCAGTCCTTTATCGGTTGTATTGTGTGTGTGCAAAGATCTTCTCCCAATTAGTAGGGTGCCTGTTAGTTTTGGTTAATGTCTCTTTTGCTGTACAGAAGCTTTTTATTTTGATGTAATCCCATCTATTTATCTTGTCCTTCACTTCCTTCACTTTGGGGGATGTGTCTTTAAAGAATTTGCTGAGATCTATGTCGTGTAGAGTTTTGCCTGTATTTTCTTCTATAAATTTTATTAGGCAGATTATTTTTAAGAAATAACAGGCATAGGAAAGTCTCTGTAAACCCAGTACAAGTCACCCTTTTATAAGGGTATTTACATTTATAAGGGAAATCTCCATTTGTTAGGGAATTTCCCTTTCTGTACCAGGAAGTAGAGGATGACCAAATCTGCAGACACTCTAGTCAATGGAGAAGACTGTGAAAAATCTTCATGATCTTTCTCACTATGCCCTTCTGTGGTAATCTCCCATAATTGGCCTCCCCTGCCCATTCCAGCATCTTTTGTCTGTATAGCTGAAGATGGTATTTTTTTTTAAAGATTTATTTATTTATGCATACAGGAGCTGGGGTGCAGGCCAGAGGTGTAGGGTGGTGAGAGGATTCACTAGACACAGTGTGGGGAGCAGAACAGGCAGATTGATTGAAGTACATTGCTGAGGGTAACGGCGGGTGAGGCAGGAGAGATTTGCTGAGCCATGTGGGAATCTCCCTGGCTGGGGATTGCACTCGTGCTGCATTGGCTCTGGATAGCTTCACTGTGCTGGGCTTACCCCGTGGCATCACCAGGGAGGTCCTGAAGACGGTATTTTAAAGAGGTGGCTTAGCTTATGAAGAGGGGTTACTCAGTTTTCCTAGTTCTCCCCCACATACATAGCATTTATGAATGTTATTAAACTTCTGTTTGTTTTTCTCTTGTTGATCTGCCTTTCATTACAGGGAGCTTTTAGGCAAGAACCTAAAGGGTAGAGAGAAAATTATTTTTCTTCTCTCTTGAATAATGAGGGAAAACAAATTTCTACGTAATTTTTTGTTGATATAATTCAAAATAGAATGATGACTAAGTAATTTTTTTGATAGTACAAGCAAAATAATGATAAGAATGGAATTCTTAGGGGGAGAAAGACATTTAATTGGAATTTAGAGTTACTGGCCTTTCAAACTGATTGTGAATGCTTATCTGTAAAAATCATCCTTTGCGGACTATTCAAAAACAATAGACTATCCATATGCTCAAGCCCCTTCCAGACTCAATGTACTACTATCAACCTACAAGTGTACCACTGATAATAATATCAGGTAACATTATAGAACACTGACTTCTTGTCAAATACCAGACTGTGTCTGCTTATATGATCTCATTGGATCTTTCCGTAGCCCAGTGATAGAAGTTATGGCAATTCTTTTCATTTTATAGTGAGAATGAGAGGGATAAGCACTTGCCCAAGGTTGTGCTATAAGATGCGGTAGGAGTTAGACCCAGGTCTGAATTCAGAGTACAAACTCATAACCTCTAGACTGAGGCATCCATCCAAGAAACATCCAGAACGGAAACTGATGGTCACCAAATTCAAAGTTTTGAAACCACCCTCTATTTTTAATTTATTTACTGTTTCATTTTTGTTCCCTTCCTCACCTGGCTGGCTGAGTGATTGTTATCATCACCCTGCCAGGAAAAAGACTGGTGGTTTCTGTTTAGTCCTATCAAGGGAGTGAAAAGAGGGTAGGGAGGGGAGGCAATGGACACCTCCTTCTAGTAGCAAGTCAGAGAAGGGGAAGGACCCCCTGGAACCAAGAAGATGGTGTCTGCTTCCAATAAGAAAGCAGAGGCAACCAGAGGGGTGTGAACACTTCATCCAGGAGACACTTTGGGTTCTCTCCATTGTTAGTTTGTATTTTTAAGGTTTATTTATTTTTGCATATAAGCTGGGGTGTAGGCCAGAGGTGTAGGAGGGGTGAGAGGATTCACCAGAGACAGAGTAGGGAGCAGAACAGGCAGATCTACTGAAGTACACTGCTGAGGAGAGCAGTGGGCAAGGCAGGAGAGGTCTGCTGTGCCATGTGGGAATCTCCCTGGCTGGGGATCGAACTCGTGCTGCAGGGACTCTGGATAGCTTCATAGTGCTGTGATGTAACCCCTTGTGCCACCAGTGAGGCCCTCTCTCCATTGTTTTTTAAAAACCCTTTTACCTGCTACTTTTCAACCATTCCTTTTGTTAGTGTGCAGATTGGGAGGGCCCCCAGCACCCCTAACTTGCATGCTCTAAATGGTTTCTGCCATTGGCAGCATAAAGACTAAGCATATTCTTAATGTATAAGACCTTTAATAGAAAAGAACTTTAATAGAATTTTGTGCATAGAGATGGAAGGAGAGAAAGGATATTTCCCAGTGAAACACCCAAAGTTACCCATCCCCTCATAGGTTGACTCAAAGCAGGGCCACTGAGTCCTAAAAGCTTGCCACAAATCTAAGGCAGCTTCTAGTGGGGGGCCACAGGAAAGAGGTAGAAGGGGCCAGGCAAGTCTGGCATGAAAGGAGTAAAATCAAAGTACCTGTCAAGGAAATGGCTGACACCGTCAGCCTCCCCATAGGTCTCTCACCCATGGGCGGAAATACATGTCTGTACTCCATGTGTCTCTTCCGTCTCCCCCAAGTCCCTGATGCAAGTTCAAAGATTTATTTATTTTTTTTTATTTATACATACAAGTTGGGGTACAGGCCAGAGGCGTGGGGTGGCGAGAGGGCTCACCAGAGACAGAGCGGGGAGCAGAACAGGCAGATCAGAAATACACTGCTGAGGGGAGCAGCGGGCGAGGCAGGAGAGGTCTGCCGCGCCATGTGGGATTCTCCCCGGCCGGGCATCGAACTCGCGTCGCCGCTGCCAACAGCTCCACAGCGCAGCACTTAACCACTGCGCCACCGGGGAGGCCCCCTGATGCAAGTTCAAAGCCGAGGAGCCAGCATCCCCCTTTACATGTCTCTCTGCTCCACATGTCTTCTCCTGTGTGTCTCCTCTGTTCTCTAGCTTCACCCGGCTGCTCAGCTCCACTCTTCATTAGGTGGGGCAGGGAAACTGGAACCTCCCTTTTTAATGGGCATTCCTTTCTGCAACACTTGTGTCCAGTCCCATTTCTTGCTGAGACTTGTGCTGGTCGACAGCCCCACCCAGCCAATTTCTAGGCGTCCACACTGCCCAGGTCAGGCCTCTGTAGCCCTCCAGACCACTATGTGGAAGACCTGGACTATCCAGTCTACACTACCTCTGCAGGCCTGGGCGTTGGCTCCAGTACCCTGGAGGCCCTCTGTGCTTAGCTGGGTGCCTGCCAACTGTGGGCATGCCCTCGGACCTGCTGGTCCACATACCTGACTAGCCGGCAGCAGTGAACGGGACATTTGAGCACCTCCCCAGCCACAGTATAATTTTTCCCTAGACGGTCTGTGGGAAGTGACATGATTGCAGCAGATCACTGCAGCTATTGGGGCCAACCCCATTTGACAGTCGTATTGCCTAGAATGTTACCCTTAGCAACCCACAGTTTCTTTGTTACTTTTTTATATATTTTTCACATTGTTGCTTGTTTTTGTACAATGTTTGATTTCTTCTCTCAAGTGTGGGAACATGTGGGTATGCTACACTTGAACGGCCTCCTCGGCTGCCATGTTGGTTGAGTGCAGTCTGCTCTCCAATATAAGGTCAGACAGCCCGGCCCGTTATATAACCTAGAAGAATGTAGGATACCAGATCCTACAAGGCTCCTTTCAAATTGAACAAGAGCAGGGTGCTTGATTGTCCTAGGACAATGGCTATGCCTCATGAGGTATGACCGGGAATGCCCAGGGGGCCATTGACTGATGTATGACCTTATTATATTCCAGAGACTGGTCAGGGGAACACCTTGTTGTTAAGATTGGAACTCTAGGGGGATCTTGGGTATGATTTCCAATACAACACTGGATTATCAATACATGTCAGCTGACTCATGGCCCCTGAAGCCCTTGATGAGATAAGCACTTTTTTGTTTTCACCCACCCTTTCTTTGTTCTCCTACCCCCCCGAAATTGGTGTTGTATGATTATTCTATCAATAAAAGACCAGGATCTTGCTCTTTCAGCAGCATCCTGCGTTGGACAGCTTGCTCCACAAACAAGTGAACGCTCAAGTAATGAATGCCTTCCCTGTTGCCCCTGTCATTTCCAGGCGGCCCCTATCAAGTTGAGGTCAACATTTCCTCCACCGGAAAGCTCCCCAATGGGACCCTTTATGCAGCCAAGGGCTCCCAGGTGGATTTCAGCTGCAGCAGCAGCTCCTGGCCGCCACCCATGGTTGAGTGGTGGTTCCAGGCTCCTGATTCCAGAACTGAACCCTTTGGAAACAACCGGACGGCCAGTAGCTTCAAGCTGTTGCTGATGTCGCAGAACCTCCAAGGGAACTACACCTGTTTGGCCAAGAACGTGCTCAGCGGGAGACATCGAAACGTGACCACCGAGCTCCTGGTCTACTGTGCGTAAGAAGCACTGCCTACCCCCACTCCTCACCCTTCCTGAAGTGCCTCTTCCTTTAGTCTACAGAACATGCATGTAGGCTGCTTCTGCAGCCCCCTCAACTCACAGATCCACACCGAGGGTCTACGGGCCTGTCAGAGAAGGAGGAACCTCTGCGAGAGGCTTGCAGGGGTACAGGGGAGACCCTGTGAGGGAAATTAATGCCAAGCCTGATGCTTGCTTGCTTTTTCATCAACTTAGGTGAAATTATGTAACCTAACATTAGCCATTTTAAGATGTACAAATTGGGCCTCCCTGGTGGCACAAAGGTTGAGTCTCAGCGCAATGAAGCTGTTGGCAGCCACTGTGGCACTGGTTCGATCCCCAACCGGGGATCTGACCCACATGCGCAGCAGACCTCTCTTGTCTCACCCACTGTTCCCCTCAACAGTGTTTTTCAGTCAGTATGTCTGTTCTGCTCCCCACTCTGTCTCTGGTGAATCCTCTCACCCCCTGCACCGCTGGCCTGGACCCCAGTTCTTGTATGCATAAATAAATAAATCTTAAAGAAATGAAGATGTACAAATCACTGGCACTAAGTACATCCCCAGTGTTGTGCAACCGTCAATCACCTCTATATATTTCTAAAACATTTCCATCACCTCAAATGGAAATCTCGTACCCATTCAGCACTCATGCCCATCCCTTCTTCCCACAGCTCCAGCTAATAGCCAGTCTGTGTTTTAGCTCTCTGGGTTTTCATATTCTTAACACTTCATATAAACAGAATGATACAATATGTGGACTTTTGTGAGTGACCCTTTCACTTAGCATCATATTTTTGTTTTGTTTTTTTTAAGATTTATTTATTTATACATACAAGAACTGGGGTGTAGGCCAGAGGTGTGGGGTGGTGAGAGGATTAACCAGAGACAGAGTGGAGAGCAGAACAGGTGGATATACTGAAATATACTGCTGAGGGGAGCAGCGGGTGAGACAGGTCTGCTGCGCCATGTGGGAAGCTTCCTGGCCGGGGATCGAACTCGTGCTGCAGTGGCTGGGGATAGCTTCATAGTGCTGAGACTTAACCCCTTGCGCCAGCAGGGAGGCCCAGCATCATGTTTTGAAGGCTCATCCATAACATGTGTCAAGAGTACTTCATCCCTGTTTACGGCTGAATAATACTCAATTGTTACCTATTGTGTAGTCTCTGGATCTACCATCACTTATTTTTTATTTTTCCATCCTCATACATTATATTCTGAACCTGGGCCCTCCAGCCCTGTTAGAACCCGCAGTTTGTGGGAGTGAGGAAATAATAACCAAATGCACCTTTACACAGATTTCTTGAATGAGAAGTGTACTCATAACTTACACTAATGATTTGTTACACAACAAATTAGTGGGCAGGGTAATTACGCACTATTTAATTCATGTGTTATTCAGAACCTTCACAAGTCTCTGTTCTCCATCATAAATACCATTTATTGTATATATTAAAGTCCTATGTGCTTGGCATACAGATGAGTCTAAAGTAGAAAATAATCACTTGTACTCTAATGATTATTTTGGTCTATTTCTAACGTTTCTCGTTGATGTCATATATCCAGCCATTTAAGAGTCAAGTTTATTTCTGTTTGTGTGTTATATGACTTATGTACAAATATGTGACAATGTAAATACATAATGTAATGGACATTTAAATATATGTGAATTTATAGATTATTAATATGTGGATTACGTTGGAGATACAGGTTTATAACTTGTTCAATTTTTATGTGTTTTTAGTAATCCATGCACATGGTAAAAGAGAAGAGTATGTTTGGGGTGAGAGGGTGAATAAGTCTCTCTCCCACCTGTATCTCCCTCTAGGGACCAGCCCTGTCCAGTAAAACTTTCCATGATGATAGAATGTTCTGTTCCGTGTGGTTTAATACAGTAGCCACCCACCATGTGTGGTTACTGAGCACTTGAAATGTGGGTAGTGTGATGGAGGAACTAAATTTGTAATTAATTAATTAAAGTCTAAATAGCCATATGTGAGAAGTGCAAAGATGAATGAGACTCCCCCAGACCCCCACCCCCTCCTCCCCTTGAAGATTTAACACCTAACAGAGGAAACTTGACTGTTACCAGGCACTGCTTTGTGCCAGTAGCTATTTCAGGTACGCTAACTGGTATTGATGTTTCTCTGATACCCTGGTTCTAGAAGCCTTAGAGTCAGCCCGATGGCTCATCCCAGAGACTGTGATTAAGCCTCTGTTCTCTGGTGTTTTGCAGCCCCTCCACCATCAGTCCCTCAGTGCTGGGCTGAGATGTCACCAAGAACATTCATGCTGCAGCTCACCTGTCGCTGGGACAAGGGATACCCAGACCCTAACTTCCTGTGGACAGAAGAGCCAGGAGGTGTGGTTGTGGGGAAGTCTCAGCTGGGAGTGGAGATGCTGAACCAGTCCCAGCTGTCAGATGGCAAGAAGTTCAAGTGCGTTGGGAGCCACATAGTGGGGCCAGAGTCGGGAACCAGCTGCGTGGTACAAATCAGTAAGTCTGGCTTGCCTGTCCCTGGTTGGGATTCATCCACCTTCCTTTCTTTCAGAAGGACCATTTGAAAGAAGATCTGGAAGAGAAATCCAAGAATGACTTGAATCCCTTTCTTCCTTTTGCTTTGTACCGTTCTTTCAAACTTTAAAGATGCTTCACCAAGTTTCTTGGTCCCAGTCCAAGGCATTTTTCTTGACAGGTCTAATTAAGTACATGATATGTAGTTTCTAGGTACTGAAGATGGAGCACTGAACAAGACAAAATTTATTATCTATATCTGGTCATGTAGCAATTACCCTCAAACTTAATTGCTTAAAACAGTAGTTTATTATCTCATCATTTCTGTGGGCCAGGAATTCAGGGTGGGCACAGGAGAGATGGTTTGTGTTGGCTCCATGATGCCCGGGGTCTCTCTGGAATATTCAGTTAGAAGAGCCAAAATTATCTGAAGGATCCACTTCTACTCACACACCTGGCAGGTTGCTTCTCTCTAAGGGGGTCTCACAGCATGGGGCTGGCTTCCCCCAGTGCAAGTGACACAAGAGGAAACAAGCCAGGTAGATGTGACCCTTTTTATAACCTAGCCTCAGAAGTCACATAGACTCCCTTCTGCCCCATTCTCTTCACTGGAAGTGAGTCATTAATACTGGCCCACTTTCAAGGGGCGTGAAGAGAACTAAGCTCCACTTTTTGAAGGGAGGAGTGTCAAAGAATTTCTGGACCCATTTTTAAAACCACAACCATTCTTCTTTCACAGAACGTAAGTTCTTCTGGGGGGACATGGGGCTGAAAGCAGGACAGAAAGACCCAAAACAAATAAGGTAGGTTCAGATCATGATAACCGGGAGAATAAAATGGAGGGTGTAAAAGAGTCTAGGAAGAGAGCCCTTCCTCCTAGGGTGGCAGGGAAGTCAAGTCATGGTAATGTTTTGAACTGAGATATGAAGGACAGGCGGTAGCCAGCTGGTGATGTGGGCTGAGTGTTCCTGGCAGGAAGAACAGCAAATGCAAAGACCCTGCACTGGAAACAACCTTGGCATTTGAGGAACTGAGAGAAGGTCAGTGTGATCAGAGTGTCGTGTGTGAGGTACTTTCGAGTCAAGATGGGTCTTGTGGGTTCAGCTGTGTCTTCCCAAAAGACAAGTTCAGCTCCTAACCCCCATATCTGCAGATGTGACTGCATTTGGGTTAAGGGTGACTTTGCAGATACGATTAAGATGTGGTCATGTTGGATTAGGGTGGATCTAATCCCTCCTTATAAGAGGAGGGAAATTTGGACACAGACACAGAGGGGGCTGCGACGAGGGAGGCAGAGATTGGAGTGATGCATCAGCAGGCCCCTTATCACTGCAGCTACCAGAAGCTTAGAGAGAAGCAGGATAGTTGGTCCCTCAGAACCTGCAGGAATAATCAGCCCTGTTGACGCTTTGACTTCAGACTCCTGACTTTTTGAACTGTGAGAGAAGAAATTTCTTTCATTCATGTGCTTTGTTACAACAGCCCCGGGAAATGAATACAATGGGCCAGCAAGGACCAGAGCCTGGTGGGTTTCGTTGGCCTTGTGAGACTTTTCTCACCACAGTTTATCAGGAAGATCCTCCAAGGTTAAACGGAGATCATGAGCTCTGCTGGGCCAGAACATGCTTGTTTTCCCCAGCAAGTGACATTCAGAGGGTTGGCCCTTCCACTGACTCACTCAGCAAACATGCCCTGAGTGTCCCTATCACTTGTGCTCTGTTTGGCCTTGGGCCACAGGAGGACCAAGACATTCTTTCTGTACTGCAGCAGCAATTAGAAAACTGTGGTGTGTGGACCAAGCCACCCCACTGGTTTTTCTGCAATTTCTTTTTTTCATATAGGTATATTTACTTTTTATTGATTTCTTTGCAGCTTACATTTTTTAAAATAAGTAAATATTTTATTTACTTTTGTTATTCATATCTTTTACATTATTGTGTGTTCCCCATAATTTACCCATCACCTGTTCTCCTGTGAAGCCATCACCATAGTCCCTTGTGCTCCCCTCTTCCCCACTCTTGAGCCCTTACCCTCCCCCGCCCCATTGAATGTCTCATTCTTATTTGGTTCCCCTATATTCCTGTTATAAGTGAAGCCATTCGATATTTTTCTCTTTCTTTCTGGCTTATTTCACTGACCTTGATCCCTTCTACTTCCATCCATGTTGCTGCGAATTGCATGTCTTTATCTTTTTTGAATGCTGAAGAGTATTCCACTGTGTATATGTACCACATCTTCTGGATCCAGTCATCTGTTTTGGGGTATATGGGTTGTTTCCATACCTTAGCTATTGTAAACAGTGTGCAGCTTACATTTTTTTAATTGAAGTAATATTGCTTTATCACACTATATAAGTTGCAGATGTCCAGCCTCTTATGTCAACATCTGTATCTACGACATTGTTTGCCACCAGATGCAATTTTATTAGTGAGATAGAATGCACAGACTATAAGCATCACTGTTTTACTGATTTTGTTCGTTTAAAAGTTATTTATGTACTTTTAGCTCATTAGATCACCAGCGTACTACAAAGGATGTAACTCAGGAGTAGCCACATGGAAGAGATGTGTAGGGACAGGTATGGGGGACAGGTCCTGAGTTTCCGTGCCTTCTCTAGATGCACCAAATTTCCCCAGTCTTCGCTCACATGTTCATCAACCCATAAGCTCCTAAACAGCACTATTTTAAGTATGTAATTCAGTGATTTTTAGTATATTCATGAGCGTGTACTGCCATCACTGTTATCTAATCCCAGAACATGTGCATCACCCCATAAAGAAACCTTACACCCACAAGCACTCACTCCCTCTAGAAAAACTGTGGGAGCACCCATTTCCCTTCTGCCCACAGACATTGAGTGTTATCATTATTTAGGTTTTGTTTGTTCATTAAGATATGGTATAATTGCTTTAATTTGGGTTTCTTTAATCAAGATTGGGGTTGATAATTTTCGGATGCTTATTAGCTCCCTATATATCATCTATGAATTGTCTGTTCACATCTTCCCTGTGTTTCTATGGTGTTATGCATCTTATTCTGTAAGAATACGTATTATTATGTAGTTTATATAACATGCCATGCACTTCTCAGATATTTTTCTGGTGTATTTTACTCCTAACTACGTTGTGTAAACTGTCTTACTTAAGATCACCAAGTTCGTTAGGGAATGAGCAGACCCTCGGCCTGGTTGGTCTGATTCCAAAATCCTTGCTTTTCTCCACATGATCCCCACCTTCTCTTGAGGTCTCTCTCTGCACCTCATCCAGCAAATCTGTTTGTGTAAGAGTCAGGTGCTCAGCACCATGCAGGGTAATGTGAGGAATATAGAGTCCTTGCTCTTAAAGCCTTAAAATTTACCTGGAGAGAGAAGTCTGACAAATGTGAGACAGGAAAATGGCAACATCACAATAGTGTGACGTTTCTTTTTTTTTTAAGCTTTATTTATTTATGCATACAAGAACTAGGGTGTAGGTCAGTGGGGAGTGGGAGAGAGGATTTCACCAGAGACAGAGTGGGGAGCAGAACAGGCGGATTTACTGACATACACTGCTGGAGGGAGCAGTGGATGAGACAGGAGAGGTCTGCTGCGCCATGTGGGAAGCTCCCTGGCCGGGCATCGAACTTGTGCTGCAGTGGCTGCTGATAGCTTCATTGTGCTGAGACTTAACCCCTTCTGCCACCAGGGAGGCCCTGGGTGACGTTTCACTGATTGAATGCAGGCTGTGTCCACGCCCATGCTGATGTTTTCCACACAGTATCTCGTTTAGTCTTTATAGTCACCTGTGAGCTGAGTGCTCAGATTGTTACTGAATATTCTTTTCCTGGGGCTTCTATGATAAATGACCACAAACTAGGTGGCTTCAAACAACAATAATTTATTCTCTCACAATCCTGGAGTCTAGAGATCAAGTGTCCACATGGCCAGGCTCCCATCAAAGACTCCAGGGGAGAATTCTTCCTCGCCTCTCGGAGTTCCTACTAGCTCAGGTGCTCCTTGGCATGGGGCTGTGTCACCACGCCCTGTGCCTCTTATCATCATGTGATCCTCTTCTGTGTGTGTCTCTGTGTCCTCCCCTCTTATGTCAGTCACCAGTCATTGGATTTAAGGACAACCCTAAACCACAGGGTCTCATCTTAAGATCCTTAACTAATTATATCTGCAAAGACCCAATTTCCAGGTAAGGTCACATTTTGGGGTTCCAGGTAGACGTGAATTTTGGGGAGGACGCTATTCAACCCACTGCTGCACTTTATTGGTGGTGAGAGACAATGCACTTACCCTGACTTGACTTACAGTAATTTGACAGACAGTCAGAGCAATACGTAGTAAGTCGCCAACGTGTGTTACGGACAGAAAGTCCCAGGAAATAGATAAATGATGAACTGATGCTGAGCAAGGATGAGAATGGCTCAGAGACATAGGTTTTGTGTTTTCCACCCCCTAACCCCAAACACATCATTTTTAATTTTATTTGCAGATCTTGCCTAAGTCACATTCCTATGGCCCCTAAGACATGGCCAGTAATTTGAATCTAAAAGTGCTCAGGATTAAGAAATATCTCTGGAGAAGGAAGCTGGTCAGGTTTTCCTCAATTCTTAGGAGCATGGGAAGCAGAGCCTGGAAACTTCTTAGCTCTCATGTTGTTTCTTTCTTCCCTCTTCCCTCTTAGGCACTTCTCATGCCTTCATGTTGTATATAAGTTGCCTAAGGGCCTGGTTAAAATGCACATTCTGACTCTGGGTCTAGGGTGGACCGCAGACTCAGCATTTCTAATAGTGGCCCAGGAGGTGCTGGTGCTGTTGGTCCCTGGACCACACCTTGAGTAGCAAGGGCTTGTGGGGAGGGGCGTTCACTGGATCATTTTATTTGAGAGGACTGCTGAGTCATTGACAGGTACTATTAATGTCTCCTTCGGGGATTCAGAATAGCATAGCCTCCAAGAGGATGAAAAGTGATACTTTTTGTTTCCTGTGCGCAGCTTGCTCTTTAAATAAATGGCTTGTAGGTCCCAAACCGAAGAAACAATCTCAACTCACAATAAGCTGCAATATCAACCATCCCTATGATGACCCCGATAGATCGTCCATCTCATGCAGACCTCCTATGGTCTACATCACCCACCCCACTACCCCTTCACCCCTTACACACAGTGTCTCCTTAAATTAAACTCCTTGTATTTATAGGTGCCCCGCAAGCTGTGCAAGATGTGCAACTCCACATTTTGAGGGGCAAATGTACTTTTGGCAAAAGTGTATTCATATGCATGATGTTTATTTGAGAGGCAGGGGAATTGTTTGTTTTGCTTTTAATAAAGGATGACTAGGCCATTTCTTAAACTTTGGTTTTGGGACCCCAAGTTACAAACATCCTGATGAGGCTTGTCACTGCTGCTGGTTTTGCGACCTCCAAAGGAAATTCCGGTTAACCACAGAGAGATGAAGGTGGTTTGATTTAGCAGCATTGGAGAGGTAGTGTGGGGTGGGACCTGACAGTTGGTCCAGGAAGAGGTACATATGCAAGTGTCCTGAGCAAACCTAGGTTTGGGGGGGGTCTGTTCTGTGGGCCTGACATAGAGAGAGGGCTGTGGGGCTATTACACACCTTCCCCTTGCTCTCTGTGCCTTCCCTCTTCCCAGGACACCAGCAGAGAAACTAGATTCTCTTGTCACAACTGCCAGGGGGAAGCATGTGGGTTCGCTCTCCTGGGCAGGAACCCTGCGTGCTGTTCTGAATCCTTCAGCTGCTGACAATATGAACTTAATAAATCCCCCAAGATGCACTTACTCCCCTTCCCAGGAGGGCTGTGCATTTTGGGAAAAGGTTTTGGTACAAAGAAAACAATTAGATTGCTATGGTGGATCTTACAGCTCCTGTGTCCCCGCCCAAATCAGATCAAAGGCCACAGGGATGTCACCATCTGAATTTTCTAGGATAGACTTTTGGTAGATGGATTAATGGTACCCCAAGATATCCAAGCCCTAATCCCTAGAATCTGTGAATCTGTTACCATAGCATGCCAAAAGGGACTTTGCAGGTGTGATTAAGGATTTTGAGATGATCCCTGATTTTCTGGGTGACCCAATGAAATCACAGCGTCTTCAGAAGGGAGGCAGAAAGAGAGGTGAGGACAGATGCAAAAGGCTGGAATGATGCAAGGAGGGGGCCAATGGCCAAGAAAACAGGTGACTTCTTGAAGCTAAAAAAGCATAGGAATGCATGGTCTCCTAAGGCCTCCAGAAGGAACCAGCTCTGAAGTCAAAGAACCTTGACTTCAACCCTGTAAGATCATTTCAGATTTCTGACCTCCAGAACTGTGAAAAGATAAATTTCTGTGGTCTTAAGCCACTAAGTTTGTAGCCATTCGTTACAGCAGCATCAGGAAACTAATACAACTGCCCTACTGTCTCCTTGAGTACCCTTTTAAAGCTTGTGTACTCACTTTTTAAAGAAGTAACAAAATGGACTCCAGAGTCCAGGTACTCAGGCTCAAGAGTTTCCTGACTTTAGCACCAGAAGTCCGTGTCTCAGGAACCCCCTCAGTCTTGGATAAACCAAGATAGTTGGTCACTCTAAATCCTAGTCACATCACTTAGTAGTTTTGATTTTGAGCAAGTTATTTAACTTTCTCTGGGCCTCAGTTTTCTCATCTGCAAAATGGGAATAATGACAGGGTTATTGTGAGAACTAATTGGCTTAATTAATATGTATAACATTGCCTTACCTAGCATAAATGTTTGATAACAGTTAACTTGAATGATTCCGGAAGACCAGCTGTAGTACAGAAATTCCTGGCATTGTTTCGTTAGGAAGGAGCTAATATTCCTGGAAATTATCTATGGTGTAACTGGAATCTCCTTCAATATTTGTGTTTTGTGTTTTGTTTTGTTTTTTGCCTTCTGATCACCAGGGAGCCCCTCCCTTCTCTCTGAGCCCATGAAGACTTGCTTCGTTGGGGGCAATGTGACACTTACCTGCCAAGTGTCTGGCGCCTACCCGCCTGCCAAGATCCTGTGGCTGAGGAACCTCACCCAGCCGGAAGTGGTCATCCAGCCCAACAGCCACTATGTCATCACCCACAGTGGTCAGAGCTCCACCCTCACCATCCGGAATTGTTCCCAGGACCTAGACGAGGGCTACTATGTCTGCCGGGCTGAGAACCCAATTGGGTTGAGGAAGGTGGACATCTGGCTAAGTGTGAAAGGTGAGTGATGGTCCCAAAGGTGGATGCTGGAGAGGTTCAGATGATCTGGCACCAGCGGAGCGCAACTTGGTGCTTCCCTGCATGGGGTCCAATGGCAACTTGGAAAGGCATATCTGTCTGCCTTGACAAGGTGGATAGGAAAAATTATTGTCTAGTCCTAAACCCTTAACATTTGCACAGGGAGGAAAAACTTAAAAGTATGTTACCTCAAATTATAATTAAAGTTGTGAAGCATAATGTCAAAGTGAACCCTCAAGAAGATACCATCCCATGTAGACCACTTAAAATATAAAACACAGCAGCATTGCTGAAGTGGCCTATCCCAGCAGTGTGACCAGATTTAGAAAATAGCAACAAAAAATTAAAAAAATAAAACACTGGATATTCACTTACCTTTGCATTCCAGAAAAACAAGGAATTTTTCTAGTGCAGGTATGTCCCAATATCCCACTGGACATACTTACTCTAAAAAAAAATTTGTTGCTTATCCGAAATCCAAATTTAACTGGCCTACTGTATTTTATCTGACAATTCTGCCTGTGTACCCCTTTCGAGTGTCATCCTGGGCCCCTGAAAAAAGTAACCACTGTCCTGAACTTCACGTTTTATTTAAGAAAAATGTTACTACACATGTACCCGTTTCTAAATAATTTGTTTTTGTTTGAGAGTTTCAAAAATGTCTGTTACCACATAAATGTAGTCTTTTGTGATTAGCCTGTTTCATTCCACATTGTTTCCAGCATTTATTTATGCCAACATATGTAATTATACTTCATCCCTCTTTATCACTATATAATTTTCCATTGTAGCACTATTCGATAATTTTTAAAAAGATTTATTTTTATATATTTATGCATGCAAGAACTACAGATATCTCCTTTGTTTTTTCACATTTTGTCCCCTTTGTTGTTTTTTTACTTTTTGGTCCCATTTGATTAGCAGCCATTCTTGCTTTAATGTTGATTTTATGACTTTTATCTCATTAGTAATTTGTAAGGATTTCTTAAGAGGTCCATGGTCACCAAGATATTCTTTTACATTTTCTTCTAAAAGTTCAATATTTTGTCTTTCACAGTTAAATCTTTAATCCATCTACTATTGATATTTGTGAATGGTGTGAGGTGGGGATCAACTTTCTCTGCACCTTCCCGACCCCCTTCCCAGGCCAATTTGAATAACCATTTGTTACAGTACCACTTCTCAATAGTTCCCTCCTTCTAATCACTAATCTCTCATATATTAAATCTTCTTTTATGTGTGGTCTATTCTTGGATTCTCTATTCAGTTTTATTGATCACTGTTTATTGAGACACTGATAATTCATACTCCTCATTGCCATACCCTGATAAATAGTCACGATGTGTGGCAGACACAGATTTTCACTTTCCAATGTTCTTTTGTATCACATGCTTCATTTGATTCCCACTGTCTGAGGGAAGGAGATGAGATAACTATCATACTTTACAGAGAGGTCACATGTCTTGCCAAGATAAGACTTCGACCCACACGGTGGAGGGGGGAGGTATGCTCTTAGTTGCATGTGTTAGCAGTGGATTTGCCAATGGTGTGATTTGTCTTTGTAGAACCTTTAAACATCGGGGGAATTGTGGGAACTATTGTAAGCCTTCTTCTGCTGGGACTGGCCATCATCTCAGGACTTATTCTGTATTACAGCCCTGTGTTCTGCTGGAAAGGTATGAACTTCTTGGGTCACCCTTCTTTTCTCTGGCTTCTTGAAAGGGTGTAGCTGGGGAAAGGAGGCTCTGTTATGCTCCTACCCGAAGTCCCTTTCTATGGGCTTTATCATTGGTTCCAGGTGTGCAATCATGAAGCTCCTATATACCATTCCTGAACACCCTGATTTTTTTTTAAGATTTATTTTACTTATGCATACAAGATCTGGGGTGTAGGCCAGAGGTGTGAGGGGTGAGAGAATTCACCAGAGACAGAGTGGGGAGCAGAACAGGAGGGTTGACTGAAATCCACTGCTGAAGGAAGCAGCGGGTGAGACAGGAGAGGTCTGCTGCACCGTGTGGGTCAGCTCCGTGGCTGGGGATCGAACCCGTGCTGCAGTGGTTGCTGATAGCTTCATAGTGCTGAGACTTAACCCCTTGCATCACCAGGGAGGCCTCACCTTGACATCTTTCATGTTGAGTCAGTTTTCTCATTGTCCATTCTTTTGTAAATGGGAGACTGATTAAAAACTTTGTGAGGCTGAAATGGATGTTATTGGATATTAATTTTTTTTTCCTTTCTCCCCTCAGTAGGAAGCACTTTCAGGTGAGTGTTCCCTAGACTCATTTAAAAACCCCATTTCCATGATCTGTCTTCACTGCCTTTTGTTTCCTTTCATAAGAATAATAAGTAACTACCACTGTGGACCCACATCATATGTCAGACTCTGGGCTGGCAGCAGCGTTAGGCACATATAAAGCCTTTCATATGCACTCTGGAGTGGGGGTGGCATCTTCATTTTCTAGGCAAGGAGATGGAGACTCAGTCTACTTCTCATCTCAGAAGTAAACAGCAGTGCCTGCATCAGTCCCAGGTCTGACTGATTCCAAAGTCTGTGCTCTTTTCACAATGCCAGACCTCAGGGTGGGGCACATTGCTGGGCTGTCATTGGGCATAAAGACAGTGTGTCCGTGTTGAGCCCAGTCACTCATGCATTTTTTTTTAAGATTTATTTATTTATGCGTACAAGCTGGGGTGCAGGCCAGAGGTGTGGGGCCATGAGAGGGTTCACCAGAGACAGAGTGGGGAGCAGAACAGGACTGAATGAGGGGAGCAGCAGGCGAGGCAGGGGAGGTCTGCTGTGCCATGTGGGAAGCTCCCTGGCTGGGCATCAAACTCGTGCCGCAGCTGCCGACAACTCTACAGCTCTGCACTTAACCCGTTGTGCCACCAGGGAGGCCCACATGCATTAATTTTTTCTAATTTTCTAAACAGAACTAAAAGGAAAAACAAGGCCTAGTCTTATAGCCTGTTTTGGAAGGCTAGTCTTGAGCATGTTCAGAAGCCTTGTCCCCAAAGTAGAGGCAAAGTTATTAGATGGAATTTGTGTGTTTCATTTCCTGTGGAGATTCTGGGTGGGAGTGCAGCACCCTGTGGTCCTATGGGAGAACAGTCTTCTTTTCCCACTCAAAGTGATGGGCGCTCATGGGGCCATTTTTTAGGGGAAAACATTACCTTCACTGCCCTGTATTTCAGGCCATTCTCTCAGTGACTCTGTCACCCCCCGGGCTTATTCCTCACAGGAGGTCACCATGGGAAAAGGCTTTGGAATTAGTGGACCTGTGCTCACGGAAGACCTCCAACCCTCTCTGACCCTCTCTGAATCTTGTCATTTGTTTCACAGGAGGGGACTGTGAGGAGTCAATGAGAATGTAATGCTCTTAGGCCTCTGGCTCATAGCATGTATTCTTCCTTAAGAAATGTGCGTTCTAGCTGGGAAGGCAAAACTAGCAATAAACTAAGAGCAATTAAATGCTGAACTGCTGGGGCTTCGGGGGGAAGGGGAAGATTTTTTTTACCTGGGTTTTGAATAATGAGGAGGAAGAGAATTTCAATGGTGGAGCAGAAATAAGGGCATTTCAGGAAAGGAACAAAGCATTTGAGTATGGACTGAAGTGGTGGATGCTTCAGACAAGAAGTCACCTACCTAAGGAACAGGGCATGAGGTGGGGTGTTCTGTGTCAGTCTCTGGCAGTATCTCTTGAGAGGTTACAATTACACTGTCATAACCCCGACAGCCAAGTTGACTGCTTGAAGAATTTGCCATGTTACCAAAAGTGTTGCAGAGGATCTAGTGTTTCCTATTCAGGGAAGGCTGAAGTTGGAAAAAGGGAGGATATCTTCTTGATTATTCCTCTCCTTTTGGAAACTAGGCGGCAGGACAGGGGTGATGTCATGGTTTTGGTGGACTCGGAAGAGGAGGAGATGGAGGAGGAGGGAGATGCTGCAGAAGAGGAGGAAGAGGAAGCAAATGAGAGGGAGGAGTTGCCAAAAGAAATACACAAGCATGGCCACATTCACCGAGTGACTGCCCTGGTCAATGGGAACGTAGAACGGATGGGCAATGGACTCCAGGTGCTACAAGGTAAGCACCTGCTCCTCAAAGGTACTCTGCTAGGTTGTGGTGAGTTTCCAGTAGGAGATCTCTGAAGGGTGAGTTTGGTTTTTTAAAGGCTGGGAGAGAGTTAAAGTTTAATCTAGAACCTAAGAACCTACTCTCAACTACCAGTACAACAGTGAAACTGATGAACATCTATCAAGGCCTGTTCTGGAAAAGGGATGAGACTGGCGTTGTTGCAGGATAGACAAGAAAGACAGATAATACCTGCATGCAGGCGCCCGTATAAAACCAGTTAGGGAGAACAGAGTAAAACATGGGGGAAATGAAAAATGGAAGTAAGATTTCACCAACATTTTGAGAGCCATAGCAGAGCTGTTGCAAGGAGCAATTACCAATTGCCTGATGAATGATACATTTAAAAATCACAGAAACTCAGGTGAAGACAAGAGCCTTGAGGGGCACATCGGTCAGGAAGTTTTATGGAAGAAGCAGGACATGAGTCTTGAAGGAGAGTTTGAATAAGCAGAAAGGCGAGGAGGCATTCCAGGTGAGGGGTGGTGTAAGCCCAGAGTGTGAAGGGTGGACAGGACCTGGGTGTCTGGAAGGTTCTGAGTGGGAAGCACAGGTAGAGAGCGAAACACACCCAGCCACATCTGCTCCTCCATGAAAGGCGAATCCAGGGCTCATCCAAGAAGCAGGAAACCAAGACGATTACAGTAAAGGCTGATGGGTGCACATCAGCATCTCAGCATCTCTGCTGAGATTGCTCAGGGCTGGGTCTGTTTTCCCTCTTGTACAGACGGCAGCGGTGAGCAGCACAGCGACACGATTCAAGACGACAGGCCGGTTTGAAGAAAAGCGCTCTCCTTCAACGCCTCTCTGCCAAGCTTGGGAAGCTATGTTGAAGATGAGCTTTTTATTCTGCTTTGACTGGACTTAGCACCCCTAGCTGAGGGTTTACAGTGGCTTGGGGTGCTCAGCAAAAAGGAAACACACACACACACACACACACACACGCATACACACACACAGCCTTCCTTTTTTAAAAATTGGTT
>PVIJ01017197.1:0-30241 GCA_004024925.1 Scalopus aquaticus
CCCCCCCATTCCGGGCCCCGAAAGCGCAACCGGAACGCCTTAGCCTGCTCAGCCTGTGCAGCCTGGCCCCTAACCTGCGTACGCCCCCCTCTCCGGGTCCGTGGGGGACTCGCGAAGCACCTCCGCGCTGAGGCAAGGAACCGAGCCTTGGAGCGATCTAACCCCTCGCCTCGCTGCCTGCCCGCTCCTGGAACAGATTGCTGAGACCCCTGCGAACTCAGAGACCAAACAGCGTAGGACAGAAAGCGGCAGGCGGTGGACGTGGCCGCGAAGCGGCGCTCCGGGGTGCAGCGCACCAGCCGCGGAGCAGGGGAGCCGCGCCTTCCCCCAACCCTCAGCTCCAACCCCGGGCGCCCGCGCCTCCCCAGTCCCTCTGCGTGCTCGGCTCCGGGATCAGCATCTGTGATGCCGACAGAAACCTCCAGTCCTCGTACTCGCTGAAGAGGCAGCAGCCGCTTGCTGGGGGCTGACGGGGACTGTGCAAGCAGGTCGTGCTTGGCGGAGGCTCCGGCTGCAGAGCGCGGGGACTCAGGGGGGAGGGGGGAGGGATCGTTCTATCGGTGCCCCAGCGCGAGCCACGGCTTTGAAGGGTCTCCTAGCCCAGCCCCTTAGCAGCTCTGCCACGGACTTCGGGAAGCTTCCGGCGTCCTGGGGCTCCCGGCGGTACCCGATCGGACTTAAGAAGGTGATCGCTTTGCTCTCCTTTCCTCCTTCCCGCCTCCTTCCCCCCACTTAACTTTTTGTCTCCACTCGTCCGCAGTTCCCTCTCCGCAAACTGACTTGCGGCTGTGCTAACCGCCCGGGGCATGGGCCCCCCAACCAGGCTCCTGGAGGCCCCGCGGCGCCGCAAGATGTGAGAGGCCCGAGTCGGACACAGCCGGAGCTTTGGGAGAGGAGCTGATAGCCCCCAGCCTCCACAAGCCGAGCGAGGTGGCGGTGTGCGCTGCGCCCCCGAGGTGTTGAGCGTCTGGGAGCGCCCAACTCAGGGCCGGAACGAGTAGCTGGCCGAGGCGCGCCGCGGAGAGCAGGCTGTCATGCCCTATTGATCCCCCGCCCCCCCGCCAAGTATGTTTGGGCTGGACCAATTCGAGCCCCAGATCAACAGCAGGAACGCTGGCCAGGGCGAAAGGAACTTTAACGAGACCGGACTAAGCATGAACGCCCACTTTAAGACCCCGGGTTTCCACGCAGGGGGACCTCCTGGCCCCGTGGACCCTGCCATGAGCGCGCTGGGTGAGCCCCCGATCTTGGGCATGAACATGGAGCCTTACGGCTTCCACACGCGTGGCCACTCGGAGTTGCACGCCGGGGGGCTGCAGGCGCAGCCGGTGCACGGTTTCTTTGGAGGCCAGCAGCCGCACCATGGTCACCCGGGAGGCCACCACCCCCACCAGCATCACCCCCACTTCGGGGGCAACTTCGGAGGCCCGGACCCAGGGGCCTCCTGCCTGCATGGGGGTCGCCTACTCGGCTATGGCGGCGCAGCCGGTGGCCTGGGCAGTCAGCCGCCCTTTGCGGAGGGTTATGATCACATGGCTGAGAGCCAGGGGCCTGAGAGCTTCGGTCCTCAGCGACCCGGGAACCTCCCGGACTTCCATAGTTCGGGCGCCTCGGGCCACGTCGTGCCTGCTCCATGCTTGCCGCTGGACCAGAGTCCTAACCGAGCGGCCTCTTTCCACGGCCTGCCGGCCTCCAGCGGCTCCGATTCCCACAGTTTGGAGCCCCGGAGGGTGGCGAACCAAGGAGCCGTCGACTCACTGGAATACAATTACCCGGGCGAGGCGCCCTCGGGACATTTCGACATGTTTTCACCCTCAGAATCGGAGGGGCAGCTGCCTCATTACGCGGCGGGTCGCCAGGTTCCCGGGGGCTCTTTCCCGGGTGCCTCGGCCTTGCCCAGAGCTGCAGGCATGGTGGGCTTGTCCAAAATGCACGCCCAGCAGCAGCAGCAACAGCAGCAGCAGCAGCAGCAACAGCAGCAGCAACAGCAGCAGCAGCAGCAGCAACAGCAGCAGCAGCAGCAGCACGGTGTGTTCTTCGAGAGGTTCGGTGGGGCCCGAAAGATGCCTGTGGGTCTGGACCCAGGAGTAGGCTCCAGACACCCGTTAATGCAGCCTCCCCAACAGGCCCCTCCACCCCCTCAGCAGCAGCCCCCGCAACCGCCGCAGCAGCCGCCACCGCAGCAGCAGCCGCCCCCTGGGCTTCTGGTCAGACAAAATTCATGCCCGCCTGCGCTCCCACGGCCCCAGCAGGGCGAGGCAGGCACACCCAGCGGCGGCCTGCAGGACGGGGGCCCCATGCTGCCCAGCCAACATGCGCAGTTCGAGTACCCTATCCACCGGCTGGAGAACCGGAGCATGCACCCTTATTCCGAGCCTGTGTTCAACATGCAACACCCCCCTCCGCAGCAGGCACCCAACCAACGGCTGCAGCATTTCGACGCCCCCCCCTACATGAATGTGGCCAAGAGGCCGCGCTTTGACTTCCCGGGCAGCGCGGGAGTGGACCGCTGCGCTTCGTGGAACGGCAACATGCACAACGGCGCTCTGGACAACCACCTTTCGCCCTCCGCCTATTCGGGCCTACCCGGCGAGTTCACGCCGCCTGTGCCGGAGAGCTTCCCCTCTGGGCCACCCCTGCAGCACCCGACCCCTGACCATCAGTCCCTGCAGCAGCAGCAGCAACAGCAGCAGCAGCAGCAGCAGCAGCGCCAAAACGCGGCCCTCATGATTAAGCAGATGGCGTCGCGGAATCAGCAGCAGCGATTGCGCCAGCCCAACCTGGCCCAACTAGGCCACCCGGGTGACGTAGGCCAGGGCAGCCTGGTGCACGGCGGTGCGGTGGGCGGCTTGACCCAGCCGAACTTTGAGCGCGAAAGCGGCGGCGCGGGCGCAGGGCGCCTGGGCAACTTCGAGCAGCAGGCACCACACTTGGCTCAGGAGAGCGCGTGGTTTCCGGGTCCGCACCCACCTCCGGGTGACCTGCTGCCTCGCAGGATGGGTGGCTCAGGTCTGCCAACAGACTGTGGTCCGCACGACCCAGGCCTGGCGCCGCCCCCTCCTCCTGGTGGCTCTGGGGTGCTGTTCCGGGGCCCTCTGCAGGAGCCGCTGAGGATGCCCGGAGAGGGCCACGTGCCCGCGTTGCCCTCCCCAGGTCTGCAGTTTGGGGGCAGCCTGGCCGGCCTGGGACAACTGCAGTCGCCGGGGGCTGGGGTGGGACTGCCCAGCGCTCCCTCCGAGCGCCGCCCTCCGCCGCCGGATTTTGCGGGGCCCTCGCTCGGGGCCCAACCGGGCTTCCCATTCGGTGCAGCGAACCGTCAGGCCACGCCGCACAGCGGCCCAGGCGTGAACTCGCCTCCGAGCGCGGGCGGGGGAGGTGGCAGCACGGGCGGCGGCGGCGGGGGTGCCTACCCGCCGCAACCTGATTTCCAGCCCAGCCAGCGTACCTCGGCCAGTAAACTGGGCGCGCTCTCGCTGGGCTCCTTCAACAAGCCCAGCTCCAAGGACAACCTGTTTGGTCAAAGCTGTCTGGCTGCACTCTCCACCGCCTGCCAGAACATGATCGCCAGCCTCGGGGCTCCCAACCTCAACGTGACCTTCAACAAGAAAAACCCGCCCGAGGGCAAGAGGAAACTGAGCCAGAATGAGACCGATGGCGCGGCAGTAGCCGGCAACCCAGGCTCGGATTATTTCCCCGGAGGGACTGCTCCTGGGGCCCCAGGGCCCGGAGGCCCCCCTGGGACTAGTGGCAGCGGCTCCAAAGCGTCTGGGCCGCCCAACCCGCCCGCTCAGGGGGACGGCACCAGCCTTTCCCCCAACTACACTCTGGAATCAACGTCGGGGAACGACGGCAAGCCGGTCCCTGGGGGCGGTGGTCGGGGACGGGGTCGCAGAAAAAGGGACAGTGGTCACGTGAGCCCCGGGACCTTCTTCGACAAATACTCTGCAGCGCCAGACAGCGGGGGTGCGCCTGGGGTGAGCCCAGGGCAACAGCAAGCTCAAGGCGCAGCCGTCGGGGGAAACTCCACTGGAGAGGCGCGCGGGGCGCCGACGCCCCACGAGAAAGCGCTCACGTCGCCTTCGTGGGGGAAGGGGACCGAGTTGCTCTTGGGGGACCAGCCAGACCTCATGGCGTCTCTGGACGGGGGACCCAAGTCGGATGGTAGTTCCCCGCACGTGGGCGAGTTCGCCTCAGACGAGGTGAGCACGAGTTATGCCAATGAGGACGAGGTGTCATCCAGCTCAGATAACCCCCCTGCCCTGGCCAAAGCGAGTAGGAGCCCCCTGGTGACAGGCTCGCCCAAACTTGCACCCCGTGGGATGGGCGCAGGGGAACACGGACCGAAGGCACCCCCGCCCCCGCTAGGCCTGGGCATTATGTCTACCTCTACCTCCACCCCTGACAGTTATGGCGGAGGGGCCTCGGGCCATCCAGGCACACCCGGCCTGGAGCAAGTCCGGACCCCAACGAGCAGCAGCGGGGCGCCGCCACCTGATGAGATCCACCCCCTGGAGATCCTCCAGGCACAGATCCAGTTGCAGAGGCAGCAGTTCAGCATCTCCGAGGACCAGCCCCTGGGGCTCAAGGGTGGCAAGAAGGGTGAATGCCCTGTAGGGCCCTCAGGCGGGCAGAACGGCGACAGCGAGCTGGGCAGCTGCTGCTCAGAGGCAGTTAAGAGCGCCATGAGCACCATTGACCTGGACTCGCTGATGGCAGAGCACAGCGCCACCTGGTACATGCCCGCTGAGAAGGCCTTGGTGGACGGTTCTGACGATGACAAGACGCTGGCGCCCTGGGAGAAGGCCAAACCCCAGAACCCCAACAGCAAAGAAGGTATATGTGCTCGCCTCCAGCCCCCTTCTTACCTCTCTCACACCCACCCTGGGACTTAGCCTAAGCCTGGAAAGGGGAGGGATGTCCCTTGGGGTTAGGACCCTCCTAATGCTCTACTCAGAGCTGGATACCCTTCCATTGGTTACACCAAGGACTCTGCAGGGGAACCACTCTCCCCCCAGGTGCTGCCAAGTAGATTCTAGTTCCACTTGGTACTAAGAATTTAGATGGCAGGCCTTTGGGAATTTTTGCAGAGTTCTTCGCCCTTACCCCCTTCTCCCCCCATCAAGTTTTTACTGAGTTGCTGGGTGCCTGAAAGACTAGGCCCCTTTTCTTAAACACTGAGACCCCTCCTCACCATCAACATTCAGGCTGGTTCTACTTTTTGGGAGTTGTGTATTATGCCCTCCTTCCTGGCAGGACATCTGGGAAAGTTGTATTAATACCTCACCACCTTTTCTTAGTTAGCCAGCCTCCAGCTTGAGTTCCCTGCTCAGCCAGCGTCTTTGGAAAAAAAAAGTTACCAGCTCTGGTGTCGGCAGCATCACTCACAGGCAACGCCTAATTTGACATTTGTTCCTAATGAATAGCTGTTTTGTCTCTTCTTAACTATTAGAGTTTCATTGAAAAACTGGAGACCTGTCAGGGTTGTAAGAGGCAGGCAGCCTTTTCCGGGTGCATCTCCTTGACATTTGGTGGGGGGTGGGGTGGGAGCTGGGGTGGAGTCTTCTTGGCACAGACCAGAGGACTCAGCCAGGCTATCATGTGCGTATGGGGATATGGATACATATTCTTAAGACACAAAGGACCCGCGTTTGTCAATATCTCGCCTGGCTTTGGTGACAGATGTCCACTCTCAGCTCGCCTTTGCATTCTAAGCACTCCCTCCCCACCGGGCCTAGAGAGAGGCTTTTAAGGTGGGTGGGGTAGAGGTTAGAAACGGACTGCCCTTGTAGTTAAAGTAATAATAGTTCTTTTTTTTTAAACCAAAAGATGACTGGACTGCATGCAGTACATACTCATTTTATTTATATGGAGACCTCCTCCCCATACACAGATAATGGTATTTTAAAATTAGGCAGCATCATTTTGTTCCCATTCCTACTGTTTCCTTTAAACTGCAAGTTGAATCCCCTTGGTTTCACCACACTGACTACCGCCATGGAGCCAGCGGCTGGCGATTTTACCGTCTTTCAAAAAATAATGGCCCTTGATTCTTGCCCTCTTTAGAGTTCCTCCCCTCCTCTGCCTGCGTCTGCCTCGCCCTGTCCACAAGGTGCCATATCTTGACCCCGAATTTAAGGTGAGAGTAGGTGGTAGGAGAATGGGGGCGGGAGGAGGGGAGAGGAGGAGGGGGAAAGTGCCGCAGGAGTTGGGGAGGCTCAGAACTCTGGGCTTTCACGGAGCTGGTCGTCGCAGTTGGCTTTCCCGCTTAGGTTTTCTAATTCATGAATGCGGCCGCGCTGCTTTTCTCTTTGTTCGTCTACTGCCCAGCCCGGGACGCCGCTCTCTCATTTGAAGCCGGGTATTTAGCATGCACAGCAGACGCTGCGGCCAGCATCAGCATTCTCCAGGCTTCTCCCGGGCAAGGCCATAAATTGGTTAGTTTGGGACCCTCGGCTTCTTCTGCTCCCCCCCACCCTTTTTAAAAATGGAGCTGGACAGAGCATCCTGCTTGCTCTGGTCCCCCTTTCTCTTTTATTTTCTTGTACACAACATCTCGATCCCACCGATCGATAGCTGGTTAGCACAAATTCCAGCTGCTGTCACTTCTACCTGGCTGGCCTGGCTGCTCCTCCCCCCTCCCCCTTTCCCAGTTCCCTCCCCTCCCAAGTAATTAAGAACATATTGGCCAAAATGGGGTGAGAAAAGTAAAAAAAAAAAAAAAAAAAAAAAAAAAAACCAAACAAAAAAAAACGGATTTAGAGAATTAATAAAGAAAAAACAGTAGCACCTTACCTAGGAGTTACATGAAGGGGCCTGGCCCGCTCCGTGGAAAGGTAGAAAGGGTGGTTTTAATGAGATCTTTTTACAAGGTATCACACCTCTCCCTTCCCAGTAGGACTATTCTTCCTTTGCAGAAAAAAAAAAAAAAGATACAGATTGTGAATGAAGAATCGTCATTAAAGAAATGTTTTGCTTTGTTTGTTTCATTGTCACAGGCAGAGGAGGGAGATATATATATATATATATATATATATTTTTTTTTTTTTTTTGGAAACAGATACTAGTCACTTTAGGGTTGATTTCCCCTGTAAACCAAATGCAGCCCTCCCGGCACAGGGCAGGACAGGGGCTTCCTTCAGGGACTGCTGCCGGGCTGGCTGTCTTAGAAGCATCGCAGGGACAACCACTTGACCTCCTTTGTTTTCCACTCTGTGATGTGGGAAGGACAGTTTCCTAGATAAAGCCCCGAATTGAGGTCACTCATGGCTCTGCAGCCTTGGGGCTGCTGGTTAAGGCTTTATAAGGTATCTGCACCCAATTCCTTCTCCCTTCCTAGTAGTAAATAAGGATGATTAAACTTTTCATTATGATAACACCCTGCAGTTCCATCTGCACATGTTGTATAAATCGGTACACAGAGTCTTCAACACACCCTAAGTCCCCTGGCTGAAAATCAGAGTGAAGTGTGCCACTTTGAATCTGAGTCAGAAAAAAATTAAAACATTCTACTTTTCCTTAAACACATGCCCATGGTCCCATTAGCCACGAAGCAGCGGTGTTTCGAGGCTTCGAACATACCTCTTCTAGGTTCCAGCCCAAGCAAATACTTTCTCCCCCCCTCTTAGGCAAAGCCCATTTTTGTAATGATATTTTATTTTGTCACGCCGTAAAACACGCCAGTACTAATGTGATTAAATATTAACACCGTTTCTGAAATTCTTCGCTCCGATGACAAAATACTAGTCGGTATTTAACAAAATGATCCGTGCTCGGATTGGAGAGAAGGAATAAGTCTTCAGAACTGCACAAGCCGTGTAGCCACCGGGACGTGCCCAGATTGTCTTATGGGCTTTGGATGTCCTTTGGAGGGGAGAAAACTGGCTAGTTGCAGTTCTCACAAAGTCTAGGCTAGAATCACATGGGATTATGATTTTTTTTTTAACCAGGAAAACTCCTTCAAATTATGCTGTCCCTGACTTCTCACTCAACACACCAAGCAACTTCAGTATAATGAAACTGCATCACATCATGAGGTGCTGTTTGTACAAAGTTGGTGTGGGGGAAGGGTGAGGCGGTACAAGGGGGGAAAAATCAGCCTGAATTTGGGCTTCTTGGGACATCTATGAAATCAGTGAGGGTTATGTAAATTTAAAATTACTTTGCAAAATTTTCCACCTATCTTCCTAGTAGGTGTGTGGCTATGGAGGGATTTCCTAAGAGAGAAGGAGAAATAAATAATAGATTGTAGAAAAAGAATATTAAGTCTGAAAAAGTATGTTCCCCCCCCACCTCCAGCCTCTTCCAATTTTCAAAACTTGAATTAACCATACTCTGTATTAAGTTTATCCTTGCCAAACCTCTGTTATATTGTTCGCTTTCTATCTTGAAATCTGGAGTAGTCTAGAAACACTCTTTCACACATTGAAACGGGAGAGATCTCCTTCTACGCTCTGCATGCAATCCTGCCCTTTTTGGAAGTATGATATTTTTACAGTGATGCGGGAGAAATTTCTGGAATTTCATGCTTCTCTCAGTGTTCCTATCAGAGCAGTCAGCAGTGCTGAGAAATACTAGGCAGGCAAGATTTGAACAGTGAGTTATTTTAGACATGGAGCAGGCTTGGGGGGGGGGAGATGGTGGGGTGGGGGTCCCTAGTCCTGTGTTTTTGGAGTAATTTCCTCTCTTCCCCACACCACGGAGATAATTTTTAAGGCTCACTCAAACTTGTTTTGGGAAGGCTAGGAACCTTGCATTCCTGGTTCCCTGTGAAATCACCCAGCAGGAGCTGCATGCCTTCCTGTGACTTTTGCAGCCTCCGGAAGATGTAACCCAAAACTTCGCAGGTGTTAATCAGGGGTAATGTAAACAGATAGGAGCCCCCTTTGTGCAGCTGACGGTTAGGCCTCCTTGCTCCTTGGCTAGCCCAGGACATACTACTACTGTTCTTTGGTGCTTGTTTAATATTTCATGGGTGTCATAAACCTGTCTTCTTTGCCCGCCTCCCGACATAAAACCCCAACCTAGCACACATCTGCAATTATACATTTCCACTAAATATTAATAAAGGACAAGGATGTTTTAGGGGGTTGAAGCTTATCGGCGTTGAACTTGTGGTTTATGCCACTGGATTTTTCTAGCTGTTTTGATTTTAAACAACCATTGCCTCTACTATGTAATATATATACTTACATATTCTTATGGCTATAAAGATATACAATTTTTGTAGATTGTAAGGTTTTCCTCAAGGATAGCTTTCTTAAATGTAAATTCATTTAGATTTCTTGTGAGGCCCCTTCAGACCGGAAGTTAGAGGTTGTTGAAATGTACTTCTATTTTATTGAGGTTTCTAGGAAAGGAGTGAGGACTGGTTAATCTAATTTCGCTTTCTAGCAATGAAATGCTATGATTCCTGATATGATTTGGTTTGTCTGACAGAGGTATTTAAATTTCCACAAAGAGTCTTAATAGGTCCTGAAAATACAGTTGCCTTCGCCAAGAAGTTACTTGATACTCTCTGCTGATATAAAATATACATCTTTAATAAATAGTCCAGGAGGACCGGGTGAAATTAGAGGAGGGAGATCCTTCCCATTCTGGAGAGGCAAACTTGGGATTTCACAGGATCTCCTAACTCCACGATGGGCGATCTAGCAAAACCACTTGTGATCTTTCTCTTCCCTCAAATGACAGTCTCATCGGGTCGTGTTCTTTGCCTAGAGAGTGATCTACTTTGCTGAAAGCATTTAGGAGATAAATACTCTTAGTAAGGAATACTGTATTTACCACTCCTTGGTTAATTTTAGAGATTAAAAGGCTATAGCTTTATATGATAGGATCAAATGTGGGGGGAGTAGGCAAGGGCAAGGAGGCCTCCCAAGCGCGTTGCAACATAAAAACACCAAACCCTTTTCACGCCAGAGGTCTATAGGGGACCTCCATAACCAGTGACTGCCCCTTCTATCCTTCCCTCAAAGCCCCCCCTGCTCGTTCCACTCAAGTCTTCAGTCTGGAGGAATTGGAACAGTCCAGCTTCATCATTTTGACTCAAGTCAGGATTTTGACTTGCCCAGCGAAGTGTTTGTGTTAGGCTGATGTCTATTTTTAGGTGCGTCTTGGGTGGACAGATTTGAGTGTGGGTTTTGATTGCTAGTGGCGGAGATGTTGATATATACATGAGTGCGTGATTGAGAAGAGAGACATTTGGGGGGAAATGTTCAAGTTTCCTTCTCTTCTTGAACACACTGGAAGCAAGTGAAGTGGTCTGGGGGTTGGCTGGAAAGAGGATGGCCGAGGTGGGTGTCGGGTCTGTCTGTTAGCCCAGGGGAGGGAAGCCGGGCCCCATGCAATGCAGCGTGGACAGGGGCTATCCCCTTCCCCCTGCAGCACGGACACGTTTACATATGCATGGCCAAGTGTATTTCTGTCAGGCAATCCAGCTAGTCTTCCAGTTTACTCTTAATCTGCTTTCCGGAGTGAGTGGGGAAAGAAGCTAAACCTTTGGTTTCAATGGCCTTAGCTGACAGATTCTGATTCTGTAAGGGACTGAATGAGCGCAAGTCCTAAAAATAGAGAGAGGAATTTGAAGATCCTCATTATGAAATCTTGGCCTCCTGGGCTTCGTGGCCGTGGGTGACTTTGATCTGGAATACTGCGGTGGCAGACACACTTTTCCCCTCACTGGGTTTTGGGCATGAGTGTGTGTGCGTGGAGGTGTCTCTCTGCTGAGTTCAGCTAAGACCACTCACCAGCCAGGAAAGGAATCTTGAAATCAGTGTCCCCCACCCCCACCCCTCCTCCCAGTTGTGGGAAGCAGCAGACACTGCTTCTCATTTATGGAAATTTCTCTCCTTTATTGTAATCATTTGGTACCAACGACGTGGCAGAGACGATGCTGGGCTTTCAAATTAGTCACACCCTTGCCTTCAGGGACCCTCTCTGTCCTGATGCACAGCAGCTCAGTCGACAGTCCCCAACTCACTGCCACTTGGGCCCCAAGAAATCCTAAGAAGTCTGGAACAGGACCCAAGGAAAAGATGGTTCTGGGACCCCACCCAGCACCTTTTGCTGGATGGGTTACCAAGCATGGATGTGGCCTGAGCATTTGCTGCCATCTTCTGTGCTGACAGGCACCCAATGCTTGGCCTCACCCTCACCTGAACAATCACTTTAGGGTGTGAGTGAGAAATACCCTGAGGGTGTGCTCTTGGGGGGATGGGGGCTGGAGCACAATGTCCAAACTTATTTTGTGACTGGGATCAAAAGTGGAGTTAAGTTTCGTTTATGTGAGTGAGGAGGGACATTTGTGAGGCATCGTTCTAGTTCTCACTTGCGTAATTACTAGAGAAAGCCAAGACCCGCTTTGTTTGCTGGTCTGCATTTTAATCAGTGGCCTCCGAGGTTTGGGAAGCAAGTGGAGGGTCTGCTCCTAACACAGTGTTTGTCCAGAAAGAACATGGGATTGGGAGAAATGGCTACAGGTTTCCTGACAATCTTGAAATCCGAGGGGCTGTTTGGGCTTCGCTGATAGCTTTGAGTTTTGGCCTGACAGGAACACCTCGGACTGGTGACTGGTTCCTACTGAGTGGGGGCCTGTTGGGGGTCACAGCATCCTGAATTCCCCTTCCCCTCTAGGCTGAGAAAACTGGTAGGTTTCCCTTGTCACTGTTTCCTTGTGAAGCTGGATCAGAGAGCGCTTTATAGAGACCGCGTGCATTTTCTTGTGTGATTTATACATCATCATATGGACCCAAATGCCCTTTAAACAGAAAGGCAATTGAATTTAACAGTTTGGAGCTCTTAGCGTGTTCATAACAAGCTGGGACTCTGAGTGTCCCAGAAGGAATATCTTATATGGACTAGAGTTGTCCCAAAAAAAAAAAAAAAAAAAAAAGGAAAACCCCTTAATAAACACCCAACGTGAACTCATACAGTTGTGGGAAAGCAGGTTTTTATGTTCCAATCTTTAAAGCTCAGGGATCCAGAAACTGAGGCTGTGTCCCCCTCCCCCGGAGCCTGTAGGATCGGCTCTGGGACCCGGAGCTGCTGTCTCCTTTCCCCTCTTTGCGCTATCTGTGGAAGATCTTGAGCTCCTCATGAAATATTTAGCCCTGGGGGTGACGCACCTTCAGTGGGCTGTGGTTTTCTGGGTACAGACCTACCTATGGTAGTGTGTAGTTTGAGTGAATTGAGGTGTTGGGATAAAGGTTTCGAGAAACTGGCGAAACCCTTTTGTCGAAAGCGTGTTTGGAACTCATTGGCACGGATGGTCTTGGGAAGGTTGCGTCTTTGAAGACACCCAGGAGGGAACCAGGGCTCCTTGGTACCCTCCTTGGTATCCAGCTCTGCCTCAGCAGTGACTGCCTAATAGACGCTGTTGTCACGCCTGCAGAGAAATGTGGACGACCGGTGCAGGAGGCCGCTGCGGGCTTTCCCCCTGCTCTCTTGCCCAGCAGCCTGTTTCATGAGAACCAAGGGGCCTGTTGATGTATTCGATTCTGAGCATTTAAAATTTGTCTTTTCTTCTCATCGCTGGTAATAACTTAAAGGGTGTTTAGGCACAGAGATTCATTTGATCGTAAAGCTCTAGTCAAAAATTTCACTTGAGCAACTCGGTCTTGGGACTTTGTGACGCTTTTTGTGGTGGGACTGGGGAAATCTCTCTGCCCCAAAGGCCCCAGTGTGGGCTTTCTGGTTTTATTTGGGAGCACAAGGAACGTGAGGGGACAGTTAATGAGTAATCCCCCCCCTCACACACACACACTCCTTGCTCCCTGATCACCCAGTCATCCAGGGTAGGGTGAGATGTCAAAAAGATATGACCCTTTTCAGTCGCTGTGAAACCGTGTTTTCAGACGCCCTTGGATCTTGGAATACAAGCATTGTCAAATGATTGGCAACGACCACCAGGAATAAAATACTTCTGAGGGACCTTCTTATGATCAGAGAGGGGGTGGGGGAGCTTGCAGAAGACAGCCTGCTTTGAAATCCCCAAAGCTCAGCCTTCCAGAGAAAGCGGGGGTTGGCTGAGAATTCACTGAGAAGTAAGCTGGTTCTACCCTGTCCACATGGACTGTTTGAAAAGTCCTTGAAAATGTGAGGTCTTCAGCCCTATGTGGACTGTCTGGCCCCCTTTCCTCTGAACCAGAAGGCAGAGAGAGAACACCCCTAGTCAGGAAGGCTAGATAGAGATTGGGGTGCTGTTTCTTTTCTCCATGGGGGTGGTGGTAGAGGGACTGTTGGAGGGGGAAGAAATGTTATTTACTGATACTTGGGGTTCAACAGTGGGAAATAAATTTTAATTGTGGACATCATTTATAACAGCACTCCTGAGTGAGGCTGGGGGTGAGGGAACTGCTTGGGGGCCGGTGCCGGGCATCATAAAGGATGGAAAATTCTTGGCTGAGCTTTCCCTGCTGGGCTGGGGCTTCCACATGATTGCAGATGTATGGGGGAAATAGGTGTGGACGGCCCAGCCTGGGACTAATGACCACATCGTGGGTCTGTTAGCAATCAGGGGCTGTTTCTGTTTAGTTAGTGGCTGAGGCAGGCATACTCTGTGTGTGAGTGTGTGTGTACCCAGACAGGCCCTGGTAGGTAGTCTGTGCTGCTAGTGTGCCTGTAGTCACTTCTCCTGCAGAAGAGGTGGGTCCAGGCAAACTGCTACACAGGCATTGACTTTCCCAGACGTGCCCAGACCTTTCCATAGAAGAGGGATGATGGGGGTGGGAAAAAGGAGTGACCTTTCCCCTGGTGACCCCATAAGGTGACCATCACTGGGGTTTCCCTCCCACCTCTGAGCCCCTCAGGGGTACTGCTGACTTTTATGTAGCCTGGCAGGCAGGTCCCACGGCTTTGCAAGTGATGCCTTCCCACACAGTATATGTATATTTTCCTTTTTCTGAATGGTAGGGAAAAAGGAAACAAAAGTAAGTGACGAATTCAGCAAGAAAAATATTTCCTTGATTCGAGATAAGTCAAGTGTGGAAAGGAACTGGAGAAATTAGTCTCCTCTTTGCTCCTCTTCAGGGGACCCATTGGTCCAGCTATCAGAAGCCCTTAATGCTTTGGTATCGAGGCCTAATTGGCTCACAACAAATTGACCGTTTTCATCCCCTGGAATGTAACTTTTGGTGGTGGTTTAATATTTGAGGGGAAGGAGGCTGTGCACAAAAATTTGGCTTTTTAAAGCAGGAGCAATTTCACGATCCTTATGCCGTGACTATTTCTAAATTGTCTGGGCATAAAGCTTTGGATGCCTTTCGCTAGTTTCTGCTTGTGTGCATGCACACCCACCCACATACACCCAGGCCTGAGAAGTTTTAATAAGAAATAAAAAAATGTTTTTTTCCCCCCTGCAAGAAGAAGTTCATGTAAAGTTTTGGCCCCACTCAGTTTTAAGTAGCTTATTGATCTTAGTATGGTCAATTTTTGTTGAATTCGTAAGCCTGTTAGGCCTCCGGGAGAGGCATGATTAATTTACTTGTACATTTCACTATTTTGGGTCAGTTTAGTTAATAAGCATTTATTTTGTACTCAGTGTGTGTGAAACATTTTGCTGCGATTAGGGGTGTGTGTGTGGTGTGTGTGTGTGTGTGTGTGTGTGTGTGTGTGTAACTTTTTGAGAAACGCATGGTTTGATTTCCAAAGAAGGAAGAAAAAGTATGTAGAAGTCTTGGAAGCTGGGGGAAGGAAAAACAGAGCAAAACAGCCGGCAGCTCTGGCCTTTCCCAGTGCTGTGTCTCACAAGGGGAGAATGTATCATTGTGACTGTGTGGGTGCTTCAGCCGCTTTCTCTGGGTGCACCCCTCTTCCTCTCTGGCTTCTCCACAGCCTTCCTGTCTCTCTGCTTCCAGGATGGGTTAACATCCCACTTTTATTATTAAACATATTTTTTAAAGACAGGTTTTGGCCCTAACAGTTTTAGAGCAAATGGTTTCCTGAACACCCCCATCCCCTTTGCTTAATCCTCGCACACCAGCCTCCAGTGAGGCCTTGCCTTTGCAGAGTGAGGGCCTGATGGGAGTATTTTCGGCACTGAGCCAGCCTGGAATGAACTTGAGGTGCTGAGGAAACAGGCATTTGGAGAGATGAGGATACAATTTCTTTTTTTATGTGGGCCCGTTAAAATCTAATGGACATTGGGGTCTGGCTTTAAATTTGGAGAGGGTCTTTATCTAACCCTTAAAACCAAAGTCGTTTCCGGCAATTATGACGCCCCAGGCTAGGCCACTAAATCTTCCAGAAACTTGTCTGTAGGACGGGTGGCAGGGCTGGGAGGGACAGAGGGGCACACCTGTTACCTGTATCAGCTATAATTATGACATTTCTGGACTCCTGGTTTTAAAAAAATAATTTATGGGCTAGGCAATGCCGGAAGTGAGCAGCCCGAGGTGTTCTGGCTCTTGGCAGTGAAATCACAGAGGCCCCCACGCTTGGTGCCCATCACAGCCCCAGCATTTCCTTAATGAATTAATTTAGCTCCCCGACATTTGGTATTAAGTAGTTATTTTGGGAATCCGAGAGAGAAAGAGCTGGAAGATTTTTTAAAAAACTTTTTTTGAAAAAAAAAAAAAGTATTGCATTTTGAAGTTGGAGACGCCTGAGCAGCCGGGCAGCGCTGTTGTGGGGGAGGACACGTTTGGTGGGATGTGGCAGGGCCCGCAAAGCATCCTGCCCCTGCCTGTGTTTTCGCTTCTTAAGGGAATGATTTTTTGTTGTTGTTAAGAATGGTGGAGGCCACAACACCCAAACTCCATGCAATTTGTTTGGAAGTATTGTTTAGATTACTCGTGCTTTTCAAATTGAGAGAAACTTAGTTTAATAGCAGTATTGCTATCTTGGTGTATTTGCTTGAGCGTTTAAAAATAGTTTGTTTTCATATCCTGAATTTCATCCTTTCCGTGTTTGCTTGTTTGATGGAAACCCGTGTGTGTGTGTGTGTGTGTGTGTATGTTCGCGTGCGCGTGCGCGCGCGCATGCACATATATGATACACCAACACACATTTAGGCACTTAAATGGCAGCAATCTCACAACCAAAAATCAGTTGCAATTTTATAGCTGGCTAAAGAGACCCAGAGTATTTGCTTTTAACTTAAACCATCTTTTCCCTCCCCCAACATCAGCACACCCCTCCCACTCCCCAGTCCCCCCTCCCTTGGCGATATTTATTTCTTCCTTAAAAAAGGAACACTGCGCCCGTTTGCTGAGGTCCCTGTTGGAATAGATTTTCAGGGGTTATGTATTAAATGTGTTTGAGGGCGATTTCAGCCCTCAGCCTGGTCGTCCCAGTACTAATGGTAGCAGGGCCTATTATAGAGAGGCAAAGAATATTGTAAATGGCTTATGCAGAAAAACCATTTAGATAAAAATGCAATTTTCCCTTCTGCATAGAGTGCTAAGAATTAATAGCACATTCTTTCTAAATGGGTATTTTTATATTATATTTCCCCCCTAATGAAATTCTTTTCCCAAACAGGAGTATGTTTCATTTTCAACTTTAGAGTAAAATTGATCTGTTTTTAAGCCTGCAAAAACAGGCGTCCCAGTTTTCAGCAGCCCCCTGCCTCCCCCCGCCCCCCATTCTGTGCCCAAGACTTTTGAGGTTAGATTCTGTAGAGGATGGAAATGACAGTTCTGTCTCTTTACTGTCCACATTAAGGCTGAAAATAGGGAGAGGGGCTGGAATGGCCCACAGTTTGGTTTTTCCTTCTTTCTTCCTGAGATGGATTTGGGGACACTGTGTAGTTTCAACAGTAGTTTCAACAAGTAGGGAGTTTGGTCCTGAGCTTGGAACTATTTATGCTTGGCTAGGCCTGGGTGGGGGCTCACCTCTCTCATCCGTCCCTGTCCCCCTGACTTCTTTGCTATGTCCCAGGAGACGTAGTTGCCCACTGTTTGCCCCCATTATGTGACAGCTATGAAAGAAGATGATTTTAGCCCCCCACACCCACTGACTTGTGGTCCAGTGGCTCAGCTCTCTGCCAGAGCCTATGTAGCCATTTTGGGAGGTGTGGAAATTCAGAACTTCTTAGCAGGCCGACCTCATGCACAGAGGAGGAGCTTGTGGCAGCCTGGTTGTGAAAGTCTGTGAGCTCACTACGCTGACTGTCATGGACCAATGTCTGCTGACCCAGTTTTTCCTGCCCAGCTGTTTGTGTAAGTGGCGTTATTGGGTGGATTTGCATTGGCCACTTAGCTGTCTAGATGTGACAGATGTCAAAGCTGCCATGAATGTCCTCAAATGCATGCTTGTAATTTACACTGTTGAAATTGCACGAAGGTGAATGTTTAAGTAAAGTTTCAGAATGGGAACCAACTCTCGTTGTTTGCACCCCTTTTCAATAACATTTTCCAGCTGAGAGATCCAAGGCTCAGAGAGGGTAAGCAACTTGACCAAGGTCACACAGCACGGCTGCAGAGGAAGGGTTAGACTATTGCTGACCCTTGGTCTTGGCTTTCCCTTACTGCCTCTTGATCCTCTCAGATCCTAGAACCTAGGATCTGATTTTGCCTGACTAAACCTTATGCAGAACAGGGCTAGGATTTTTTAACCCATGAGTTTCCAAACCTTTGTGGAAAGCAGCATGGCACACATAGTCTGATAACAGCTGCTCTTGATTCCTTCCTCTTATGAAGGGCGACATTGCAAAGATCATTCTGGGTCTTGGGTCACCACAGTGGTACCAGATCCCAGCAGATGGGTGGTCTGTGTTTTTCTTCTGGCTCTTGAACTCTTCTGAGTTCTGTGACCTGAGCCACTTCAGTGTTCCCAGCTTGGTTTCTTCATTGATAAAACTGAAAAAAGGAAAACAAAAATAGTGCTTCCCTCATAGGGTCATTGTAGGAACTAAATAGGATGATTATAATAGATAGTTAAGAGCATAGGTTCTGGAGCAAGATGCCACCCGTATTTAAACCCTAACAACTCCATTTCCTAGCTGTGTGACCTTGGGCAGGTTGCTTAGCCACTCTGTGCCTCCATTTCCTCATCAGTGGAAGAGGATAATAATAGTTCCTATCTCATGTGGCTGGAAGGATTCAATGAGTTAATATATACATGAGTTGATGTTCAGAAGACTGCCCAACACAAGAAGCTCTGGACCAGCCCCAGCTTTTATTGACCGCTTACTGTATGCCAGATGTTTCATTTGTAATGTCATATGTTTCTTTGAAGTGTACAGTGGCATTGCTGCTATTGTTTGCCTCATCTTCGCCTTGAGAGAATGGATCACAGAGAGGCTATGTGACTTGTTATGAGCAATCAAGAGATGCCAGCTGAAAGGGAGCTGCACCAGGTCGCACAGCAGCATGAAGCGTGGGGTCTGGCACTGGGGATTTCCTCAGGAATTGTGTGTCTCTGGCCAGGTCTGGGCTGGAACCCACTGCTCCTGCAGCAGCACTCTGGCCTCACTGGAGGGCCGTCTTCTGCAGCGGGGCAGTCAGACCCGGTGCAGACGGGGTGGACGGTCCCAGGCTGGTGCGGTCAGCCATGGTAGGGCACGGGTTGCTGGCGGCAGGATGGCCGTGCAGCGGTATTTTTCTTCTGCCTGACAGCTCTCCCTGTGCTCAGAAGGAACAATTCCCTGATATGAGTGAGTAATGGTCAGCCTTCTCGTTGAAGGAATTCATGAGATGAGCCAGTCCCCGGCCTCTGAGCACTTTGCCAGGAGCCTGCACCAGCCATAAACAATCTGGGAGCTGGCAACAGAAAAATTAAACCCCTGTGTCTGTCACCTCAGGTGGGGCCTCAGGAACCTGGCAGGCTTGGGTTGTAGTTAAGGTGGGAGGAGCCGGGTTGAAGAGGGCAGAGAGTGAGAAGAAAATGGCTGGGGAGAAAGAGAGAGCACACTTGGGGGGTGACTGTCCCTGACACAGGTGAAGGGGTATGAGGAGAGGGCTTAGGGTGTTGACTAGGCCTGGATTCAAATCCCAGCTCAGTTACTTGTGTGCTGTGTGACCTAGGATAGGTGGTTCACCTCTCTGAGCCTCAGTTTCCTCACCCATAACACAAGTATCATCCCTGCACCCCTCTCTGAGGGTTTGTACAGTTGATGAGCTCTGTACCCTGGGGGCAGTGAGCTGTAAAGTGGGCTGTGAGAAGAAGGGCTTTGGAATCAGCCAGAGTCATTTTCTGTTCCCATGCGGGACCCTTAGCCATGTTTTAACACCTCTCCCAGTCCTCAGTTGCAGACTGGGGAGAGTAACATGCCTCCCTCAGGGTCCTGGTCCCCACCCAGGGATGATGTGACCCTCCTCCCGCCCCAGGATACACTTGCAACTATTTTTGGTTATCACAATAGCTGGGAGAAAGGGCACTATGGAGGATCCTGCTAAACATTTTACAATGCCCCAACCAGCTTTACCCCCTTCCTCCCCAACAAAGAATTACCCAGCCCGAAGTGTCAAGGGTGTCAAGATTGAGAAACCCTGAATGATATAAGTGACAGGAGTCAAAGTAATGAACAAGGTAGAACAATTTGAGTTAAAATGCATCTGGCATATTTATTCATTCAACAAACACGTTTCAAGCACTAACCACATGACAACACTGTTTTAGGTGCTGGGGTGCAGCGGGGGAGCAAATGGACAAAGCTGCTGCTCTCACGGAGTCATGGAGTGAACAGGTCCGGGAACAGAGTTAGAAGAAGGGGACATGCATGAGTGTGTCTAAAGTGGGCCTCAGGGAAGTGGTGCAGGTTAAGCTGAGGCCTGAATGATGAACAGGAACTAGCCAAGGGTGTGCTAGCACCTGTTCAACCACTGACTCTCAAGGGAGGGTGTGGGGAGAGTGTTCTGCTTTGTAGCGTTTGCTGATTCCCTTGGTGTAAATACTCCCACATGGTAGAGAGCAATGTAAAGGCAACAGGCCTGCAGAATTCCAGAATTCCTAAATATTTAACAATAGGTTCCCACACCCTGAAGCAGCTGTATCAGGCTCTGCAGGAAGGGTGTTCCAGGTCAGGGGACAGCAAGTGCAGGAACCCCAGGACTGAATGGGCTTGTTCCAGGAATGGGAGGGGCAGGGGTTGGGCCTCTTGTCATGGTGGTTAAATCAGGAGTTTGGATTTTATTCTAAGTGTGACTGGGAGCCAGGGGAAGGTGTCCCACTCAGGAGGGATGAGGTCTGTTGGTGCATGATAGGTGTGCAATTAACGGTGTTGCACTGAGCCCCAAGCAGCTGAGAAAATGTCAGTTTTCCTTCTCTTCCCTCATGCCTGACTCCTCCCGAGGAGCAGAAGCACTCTTTCAGTAGTTTGGCCGCACCTGTGCCACGGGTTAGGGCAGGGAGTGTTCCAGCTGGCCTCCAGCAGGGCACCCAGCCCGCCATAGGTGGGGGGCATGGGGGATGTCCGCCCTCGCCCAGAGCTGGGCAGGCCACGATTTATGGCTCAGCCCAGGGAGACTCTGTTTCCTTCTTTTCCCAGGCATTGTTCTCCAGGTCTGTCAGAGGTCACCCGGACAGGAAGGCGCAGGCCCAGCTGGGGACCAGTCCGAGGAGGCGCAGAGTGCTGAGCCTCTGGGTGACCCGGGCCTGACGTCACCTTCTGGAAGCTTTTCTTTTGCTTTCCTTTCTGACTCTCTGAGTTGCAAAAGAATCTAAAAGGCCGAAGTCATCAAGTGCCAATTACACCAAGCCCCATTTTACAGATGAGAACACTGAGGGGAAGAGAGGCAGAGTGACCAGCCCAAGGGGCCCCAGCTGGGAGAGGGGGAATAGTGTGGATTCCTATCTGGACCTGTTTGGTCTGGGAATCTATGCTCAGAACCACTAAGGCCCAGAAGCTGATTTCCCAACAACAGATGCTCAAAATAAAAACCAATTCCTGGTCTTGACATTTCCCCACCCCCAGCCCTGCCCCGCCCCCGCCTGCAGCAGTTGCCAGCCATGCTGTTGACTGTTAAAATCACCACCTTCTGTTCCTCACGGGTGAAGGGGCAGTGGGCAGATCCTCAGGCCTGGGGTGTGGGAGGTGGCTTGGTGTCCCTGGGGCAAGGCCTTCAACCTCGCTGAGCCTTGGTTGGCCTGTCTGTCAAATGGGTCGATTCTGGGCTTTCCTAGGACCCCCATAGCACAGAGCATGAGCTCATGTATCTGTATCTGTTATCTTCTTTCTTTGTGCCCTGCGGCATGTCAGAATAAAACACACCCCCTGCCTCTGGGGAAGGGAATTACCCATCTAGTAAATAGAAAAAAGACAACTGCATTGGTGTTCTACAGGAAATTTGCTAGTGTAAGGAGAGAGGGTCGGGGGTGGGTCTCTTGGTCAGGAGACATGATGAGGCGACACAGACAATGTTGTGGCAGTGTCCCCAGCACTGGGCTCTGGCTCAGTGGCCAGTAGATGCCTGACAACCCAAAGATCGTAGAAAAGGGCTTTGTCAGCTGCAGGGGTGCATTCCTGTGAGTGCCCCCCTAATGCCCCTGAGACCTAGGAGGGATGAAGGGGGTTCCTTCATCAACAGGGTGGGGCTAGTTCAGGGTCAGGGATCATAGCCTCCATCTCTACCGGGGTGAGTAAGAAAGGGAGGAGTCTGGACATTGGAATTCCCAGCCCTGCTCGTCTCCTCTCTCCATCCCCAGCACTGGCACTAGCAGCTGTTTCCCCTTGGATTCTTTACCACCCTGGGCCTCAGTTTCCTCTCCTAGATTTTTGGGTTAAATAGGGTTATGGAAGGGATTATTGGAATTAATGAAAAGCCCAGTGTCTTGCCCATCATAGAGGCCCCTAAGCCTTGACATAAATACAGTGCTTCCTACCTTCGGGAAGGAAGACTTGGGAACCGAGGAGTGGAGGGGGTGGCATGCTGCAGAAAGTGGGGGAGCAGGTACTCCATTGTGGGATTACTCCTTCCCTAACGGGTTGTGAGAATTTACCTGCAGAGCTCTAGAGGGTGGGTGATCTTGGGTGCTGCAGGGGTGGGGGGAGGAGAGGGGTGGCAGCCACTGGGCTTGGCAGAAATTCCCCAGATGGCTTGATGCCTTAGGACAACCCAAGTGAGAAAATGGAGCCGAGACAAAGACTCTGCATTTTCTGGAACCCCTTTGAGTTTTCTGTGTCCTCACCCCGTATACCCACTTCTTATATTCTCTGTTGTGTAGGGCTTGAAAAATCAGTGTTAGGGAACTTTCTAAAAATCATGACAACGTGGCTAATAACACGCACAAGAATATTAATCACACCTTCTATTCTGTACGTGGGCTGATATTTTCTTCATGGGCGGTTATGAGACCAAATATGTGTAGCCCTTAAACACCACGCCTGGCTGGTAGGAAGCCCCAATAACTATGACCTGCTGCTTTGTCATTGTCCTGGGTCACTGACCCAGGGATAGTGTACCCTGTAGGACTTTCTTCTTGCCTGTGTGTGTGTCTCCCTAAATCCGTGTGATGGGGGCAAGGCCATTTGTGGAGATTTCTCCTAGATTTTGCTTTGGGAACGAAATCTCTTCTGATTGCAGCCTCAAACATTCATTTATAGTTTAATCAAACAAAAGGTAGCATAGTGAAGAAGGGGCAGCAAACGTCTTACCTGCCTAGAATGGGGTACAGCCACAGCCCCCTGTTGTTTTCATGACCAGGTGCAAAAATTATTTGCACACTAGCTCCTGAGACACAGAAAAAATAACTCTGGCTGTGCTCCCCCAGGTATTTGCTCTGTCTCCCTCTCCCCTGCTGTCTCCCCCTTCCTCTTTTTCCTTCTCTCCTTTTCATTCCTGGAACAATTGTCCGGGCCAGTTCCTTTGGGTTCCTCCACACTCCCTGCCAAAAACAAAAACCGTTCTTAACCCCAGATGACCAGGCCTGCAGTCGTTTTGTCTGGTATGTGGCGTCCGCCTTGGGGGTGGGGGGGGCATGCATGCTTCCAATTTATATTCCGTTATGCCAGCTTCTAGGGGAACAGGGACTGGGGAAGAAAAGGCCTCAAGGAGCAGGAGTCCAGAACCACTTGTTTTCAAGAGAGGAGAGAAGATGAGGGAAGGGCCATAAGCTCCATAAGCTCAGGGGTGTAAGGCCAGCCCGGGGCAGGAGCTCGCGGTCTGGGTCAGGCCAGGCCTAGCTCTTCGTATCCTTTACTTCCCACTTGTTAGCCATGTTGTGGGTTTTAGATTTTACTCTGTATTCTATTTGGTTATTATTATTTTTTAATGAGGTCAGACTGAAAATCCATCTGCCTGGGCCTGCCTGCCTAGGTTTGAAGGCAATTAAACTGGAAACTAACCTCTTAATTAGGGTTTCCCTGTGTAAATCTCATTTGATAAATTCCTTATCATCCTTGGTTTTAACTACAGAGCGTCCTCGAGAGGGAATTGAGCTCCCCCTGGGACCTCTAAGTGAATCCCCCCCAGAGAGGCTGCCCTCCTATGCAAACTGGGTCTCTACCGGCCAGAACCTCCCCCAGGAAGAGCCGAGAGAGAGGCCCCTTTCAGGGTTAATTAATCAGAAAATGTAGCGGTGTCCAGTGATTCTGGAGGGCTTGTCTGCCACCTTTCTATTCTCCTGTTCCCGCTGCTGCCTCCCTTCTGGGCTTTTCTTTTTAAAAAAAAGAAATGTTTTTTTGGGTGAGGTGAACTCTGTTAAAGGAAATCTGCAGCACCCCTCCTTCTTCCTTGCCATCCCCCCACTTCTACTCAACCTAAGTTTGTCTGTGTGCATGGTTCAATTTTTTTCCTTCCCTTTTTTAAATGCAAGTGCGGCTGGGAGTGGAAATGTCAGAGGTCAGGCTTCAGGCAGCAGGGAGCAGGGGGCAGCCTTGGCTTCTGTCTCTCCCGTTTGGAGAAATCAGAGCTGAGCTTAACCCTTTGGTGCCCAGCCCCTGCCTGTGGGTTTGGGCCCTTCTTCCTACTTTCTCCACTAGATTTAGGGGGACTTTGACATTGGGACTCCTTTTTTAAGGTTTTAGGTTGAAAACTACTTCCATGGTGGGGCTGAGGTTGGGCTGGGCGGGGGGCAGTCACAGGAGAGTCCCTGGATGACTGTCAAGCGGATTTTTGGTGCCAGTGGCACATACTGAGCTCCTCAGGCATGCTGGGCTCCACATGCGCCCGATTTGGATGGGGCTTGCGGGGCAGGCTTTATGCCGGTCAGCATCCCAGAAGACGCCCCACTTTACAGATGGGGAAACTGAGTCCTAGGAGGTCTGATGATGAACTGAGTCTCCAGCTGCTGATAGTTAGGTGTGGGATTGGGGCCCAGCTCTCCTTGTTCCCTTGCTTCCTGTATACCAGGAAGAGAGTTACCCCCACCCCCTAGGGCAGTAAGAGGAGAGGCCTGACTTGGGGCTGTGCCTGGACTCAGGATACCACTCAGAGCCATGGAGGGTGGGGGGGCAGTTTGAGAGCTGAGCATGTGCCAGTTACCTCTGGCTTCTTCACACTCCTGTGAAGGAGTTGCTAATGTTGACCCATTTTACAGATGAGAAGGGAGAGGTATACACAGGGGAAGGCCCTGCCTGTGGGAGTGATCGGTGTGTGGCAAAGGCCGATCTGTTCCTCCGTCTTTCTGCTCACTGGGCCAGGCTGCCTCGAAGCCCGGGGATGCCCCCAGTCCCTGGGAACAGGAAAACACACGCAGAACTTGCTCTTCGTGATCACCGGGTCTCTGGCATGGTGGAGCTGCCCAGGGCAATGGTGAGATGCATGGTCTACGGACTAGGACTTAGGATAAGGTGCATGAGGCTGGGTGTCCTCGGGGTCACAGGGGTTTGGGTCCAGCAGTGGCTCAGGTGAGCACTTGGCAGTGTTGCCTCGGCACCGGGGGCCCATGTGGGAGTGGGGATGAATATCTCTGAGGTGAGGACCCTCTGGGCACTAACCTGTTCATACACACAAAAGCCTTATGATCAGTGACTTGAATTTGGTAAGTTTCATTAGCCATTGTTCTTATCACTCCTAGCCAGGGAGGAAGAAATGGAGGTAGCAGGGCTGTCTCAAAGGGGAGATGCTGCATGGATGACCAGGAATGTGAGGGCTCCCACTGGGAGCTGGTGAGAGCTGGCAGCCGAGGGATACTGCTGCAGCCCAGCGCTGGGCTGGGTGGCTCTGGGCAATTATTTCACCTCTCTGTACTTTGGTGGTGGGGAAGGAACACCAGTTTCCTTGGTTGGCAGTGGCAAGAGTCTGGATCTTGGTCTGCAGTGGGAGCAGATGGGGTTTGCTTCATGGCTCCGAGATCACCCTGCTGGCTGGGCCTCAGTTTCCTCGTCTGGAATGGGGAAGCTGTGGTGAAACTTGGAGGAAGTGATACACCCAGACGTGTTTTGCAGGCTCTGAAAAGCTGCTCAGACACCAGGGATTATTATTAGAATAATAGAAAGGGGGGGGGGGTCGTTCCTCTATAAACACACGGAGACAGCTCCAACTCTACATAGAGATGTTTGCTCTGTGTCTGCCCCAAGGGGGCACCACGGGTGGTGAGCAAATCAAGTAGACTAAAAAGACCAAGATGGTTTGGGGGGATGGGGTTTTGAATCGTAGTGTCTCTTTTGTTGTGTGGCCTGTAGTGAGTCCCGTTGCTGCCCTGTGCCTCTGTTTTCTCTTCTATAAAATGGGTGCAGTAGAGTTCCTACCTCATAGGGTAACTGTGAGGACTCAGAGAAGAGCAGCAAGGTGCCAGGCTGGGGTCCCTCACGATGCTTTGTGTTTGGTCTCTGCTCACCAGTCACCGTGACAACCACTCAGGCCAAGCTGAGCCTGGAAAGGTCTTTGGAACTGCCTGAAGCGGAACTTGAATTCTCCCCTCGCCGGCCTGTGGCCTCCCTTCCTCCCTCCCTCTGAAACCAAAGCCCAGCATCTGTTTCCCCAGGAGCTGCTTAATATTCTGCCGTGGTAAAATGAACTCATTGGAGCCACCCGAAAACAGCTGAATGAACCCCCGGCGCCCGGCGGCCTTTCAGAGTGGCTCCAGACCCCCCTCAGGCTGGCAACGACAGCAGCTGTGGGAGAGGGGCCCTCTTTTCTTCTTGTTGCCCTGGGGGAGACTGTGCCCCCAAATGGGGCTCCTGGAGAGCTGGGTTGGGGGGCTGGGACTTGGGGAAGGAAGGCCCATTTAGGGCTGCAGATGTACTTCTTGGCTTAGAAATTATGTGTGCGGGGCTTCCTTGGGGAGGCTGAGAAAGCTGGGCCTCTCCCAAACTCTTCTCCTGATCCTTCCCCACCCCCAGCCTCAAACCGGGCCCAGGGGAGGTAGGAGCCCAGCCTGCAAGCAGTGCTGTCTGGGATGATGATGGTGAGGGTGAGGATGATGATGGTGATAGTGATAGCAGCATCCATGGAGCGCTTGCTGACTTGCCAAGTAGATCATCTGTGCTGTCTTGTTGACTCCTTAAACCACTGCCCAATTTATTATCCTTATTCCCATTTGACAGGTGAGGAAACTGAGGCCTGAGAGGTGGAATGGCTTGTCCAGTATCACACAGCTAGGAAGTGGCCAAGCCGGGCTTCAGCCAGAGCCAGGCCCTCCCCTTGACAGCACGCAGATGTCTGTCCTTGATTGTCTGGGACCCAGTGGCCCCCTCCGTAAATGGGGTGTGGGGGCGCTCTTAACATGCCCATACGCAGGGTTGTCCTGAGGTTAGGTGACCGCATGCTGTGGAGCATTTCCCACAGGCATACAGTTGGTACTTACTTAAGTGCTAGTTAGCCTTATATTTACTTGATGACTTTCTAATGTTCAGTCCAGATCTCAGCACCCTCGCTCTTCTGCCAGCCCAGTCTCATGTGCGGTTCGTTTGGAAAGCAAATGGTAACAAAGTGCTTCCAGGTAGAAGCCAAATTAATTTCATGTAATTATCCCTGATAAAATTAAACATTACTTGCAATTAGTCTTGGGCAATTTCTCTACTGAGAGGTGGCAAAAGCAGTGGGTGAAAATGGGCTAAGCTGGTGCCCACTGGGCCAGGTGTGGGGCTGCGGGCGGCTGGGGATGAGCTGCCTGTGACTGTCCCCATCATCAGGATTTGAACCTGCAGCAGTGATTTCTCTCCAAGGCAGAGAGTGCTGGGGAGGGCCAGGCCGGAGGACTTCTATCATCCCTTTCCATTGTCCTTATTTTATGTCTGAAAAGCTTCAGGAAGTAGATGTGGACTTGGTGTTTCCAGCAGGGGGCCTGATAATTCGTCCGTGTCTTGTCCTGTTACCTTGTTGAAAGTCCCTGCCTTGTTGAAAGCCCCCAGTGGTTGACTACAGAAATAGAATCTGAGGTTAGTGTTTTCTCCCCAGGATTTAAATCTAGCAACATCTTTTCCCAGCTGTGAGGCATCAGCCAAATCATTTCAGTTCTCTGAGCCTCAGTCTTTCTTATCTGTAAAATGGGGGTAATTTTCTATAACTTTTTCTGTAAAGGATCAGATAGTTAAATCTTTTTTTTTAAGATTTATTTATTTATGCATACAAGCTGGGGTGCAGGCCAGAGGCGTGGAGTGGTGAGAGGATTCACCAGAGACAGAGTGGGGAGCAGAACAGGCAGATTGCCGGAAGCACACTGCTGAGAGGAGCAGTGGGCGAGGCAGGAGAGGTCTGCTGTGCCATGTGGGAATCTCCCTGGCTGGGTATCGAGCTCGTGCTGCAGTGGCTCTGGATAGCTTCATAGTGCTGTGCTTAACCCATTGTGCCACCAGAGAGGGCCCCAGATAGTTAAATCTTTTGGGCTTTGCAGGCCACCAAGTCTCTGTCACAACTATCTAATCCTCCCCTTGTCATCCAAAAGCTGCTCCAGACAATGTGCAAAGGAATGGCCTTCACTGTGTTCTTTATTTTTTTAAGATTTATTTTTATTTATTTATGCATACAAGAGCTGGGGTGTAGGCCAGAGGTGCAGCGGGTGAGAGGATTCACCAGAGACAGAATAGGAAACAAAACAGGCAGATCTACTGAAATACACTGCTAAGGGGAGCAGAGGGTGAGACAGAAGAGGTCTGCTGCACCATGTGGTTTAGCTTCCTGGCCAGGGATCGAACTCGTGCTGCAGTGGCTGTGATAGATTCATAGTGCTGAGACTTAAACCCTTGCGCCACCAGGGAGGCCCACCTTCGATTTGTTCTGATAAAACTTTAAGAATGGACATTGGGTTTCATATAATTTTTATTTGTCATGAAGGAACCTTTTGTTTTTTTGCAACCATAAAAAAATATGAGAAAGAAAATTCATAGCTCACAATATGAAACAAAACCAAAAACATCCAAACCCAGAACTTAGTTGGTGGCCAGATTTGGCTGGTAGGTTGTAGTTCGCCCACTCTTTAGTTGATACATGGAAAGTGCTTAGCACAGAGCTCAGCACAGAAGTCCTGATCAATAAATAGAAACTACTGCTATTATGATTTTCTGGGTGGGAAACATATTTTATGGGTATACTTAAGAGTAAGTTAAAAGTAGGTTTGTACAATGATGTTTGGGTGATAATGATGATAATCAATCCTTTTTCCTGTTTACACAGTGTCTGTAAATGTTTTGTGTGTTCTTTGACCAAAGCAGAGCCTAGAACCCTTAATGCATGGAGTCTATTGCAGGGAGACTAGTACCCAGACAGGGAAATGCTTTTGTTCAAGGTCACACACCTTGAGTCCATGTGGTTCTCTACCTGGCCACTACATACTGGAAAACACACTGGCTGGGAAGCCAGAGATCTTTCTTATCTGAGCCTCAGTTTCTCCACTTGGAAATAATGCCCCTCAAACTCCTGTCTACTGGAGTTTCTGACTCTGGGTGCTAAGTGGATGATGGAAGGTGAGACTCTCCCTCACCTCCAGGTTACCCCAGACCAACATTCCTGCCACTTGTGTTTAAGGATTGGAAGATCTGCTGCTGTGATGGCTAGAGAGAACTTGACTTGAGCAAGTCTTGTAAGAAGTGACCAGGTCGGGGTGAGGACTATGAAACCGCGTGGTTCCTGCTGAGTGCTTCGGATGTCAGTGTCAGATTATAATGGCCCCTTGGTGATCATATAACCTTGGGGAGGTCTCCTTGGGTCTTGGAATCTCACTTTACTTATCATCTGGAAATAGGGATAATGATGTGTAGGTTGTCATGAGAATAAAGGAAGGGACTGGTGAAAACAGATTTGGGCCTAGTTACATAGATGATCAGTAAATTGACATCATTATTATTATTGCTATTATTATCACTGCTCTTCTAAGTCTTCAGTCACTGCATTTCTAGGCCTCTTTTTTGAGAACTGTGACATTTGAGTATTCGATGACTATGGGGGAGATTCAGTGGAGGAGAATAGGAGACAGGAGATCTGAATTTTATCCTGTCTTTACCTTGATCCGTTGTTTGACTTTGGGCAAGTTACTTTGTTTCATGGGGCCTCAGTTTCTTCCACTCAGTGATTGGACTTGGTCAGATTTACAGACTCAATGTCAAGTGCTAATCTAGATTGATTAGTTCTGGCTATGCAGAACATCAGAGTCTTGAGAAAGACTCTGAGTCTGGGTTGGGTTGAATAGGAGGGAGAGCTGCAGTTGATTAGCAATGTCTGCCATGAACTCAAGAGGAAATATGTTTTGGTGGGAGACTCAGTTGATTGATAAGTCTTGAAAAGGTGACACTTGTGTGGCTCCTTCCTGTCCCAAATTTACTTCAGTCTGTGGAAACTTCATATTGGGAAAATGATGGGTCTTGACTTTTGTAAGAGAACTAGTTGGTAGCTACTGATGCAGATTGGAAGACTGTACATTCTAATTCTAATTCAGTGCCATCCAGTAGAACGTCTGCACTATTGGAGAGGTCCTATACCTACCTGGTCCTGTAGTAACCACTAGCCATAGACAGTTGTTGAACACTTAAAGTATGGTTAGTTGTGAAAGAGAAATTACTTTTTAAATTTGATTTCATTTTATTATTATTATTTTTTATTGTTATTTATGTCTTTTACATTTTGTATTCCCCTTGGGCAGCCCACCACCAATTCACCCGTGATCCATCTTCATGGTCCCCTGTATTCTCCTCTCTTCCATTTTGTGCCCTTATCCTCCCCCCCACCCCCCCTGCTGAGTGTCTCTCTCCCACCCGGCCTCCTTATAGTCCTGTTATAAGTGAAACCATTAGATATTTTTCTTTTTCTTTCTGGCTTATTTCACTGAGTATGATTCCCTCTAATTCCATCCATGTCGCTGCAAATTGCATGTGTTTATCTTCTTTCCATGCTGAATAGTATTCCATTGTGTATATGTACCACATCTTCTGGATCCAATCATCTATTTTTGGACATCTGGGTTGCTTCCATACCTTTGCTATTGTGAA
>PVIJ01017198.1:0-30244 GCA_004024925.1 Scalopus aquaticus
ACTCATAGTTTGGTGGGAAACAGAGAAAATGAAATAGAGATTTGAAGAAAACATAGGAGAGATGTTAATTAGTGCAAAAATAGAAAATAAATGCTAGAAAGCAAGAGAATAAATGAAAGGTGAAGGTAGAAGCTCAAATGAACTGCAACAAACTTGAACTACAATGGTTGGATAGAACTTAAAAGTTTTGTAAAGTGCAATTATCTGACTTTGTAATTGAATAGCTCTATTGTCACAGACCAGCAAATATCCTCACATCGTTAGCACTTTACATTGAATTGTCATAGTATCATTATATTACACTCCCTTAGAGAAATGCTTTAAGAGCATATTAACATGTCAGTTGCTTGAAGCCCTAAGACAAGTAAAGCACAGTAGGTCTGTGAACTCATGTCACTGTCGAGTCTGAAAGAGAAGGTGCAGCAATCTAAGTGTCTCGCTCACATGGAAATGATGGCAGCCCTGGAAGATAATGATCTTCCATGGGGTGGACAAACAGCCAGCATGCCGTTCCATGCTACTGAGTGTCCTCCCAGAGCAATTTATTACTCAGAAGTTTTGACTATCCCTAAAGGAAAAAAGCCTTTCATGGGGCCAGGTTTCTTTTGTGAATGCTTATGACAGCATTTCCTCATTCTGTGTTACGAAGCTGCCTATCTATTAGGAATGGGAAAAGTCAGCTTTGATAAATTGGAAGGCTATTTAAAATTCTCCAACTCAGAGCTATTATTTCTCATTGCCTTTTAGTATTTCTCATTCCCTATTTTTCAAGCTAAAATGAAAATGGAAAGAAAGGGTATCCCTACTGATATAATAGATGGCTTGCATTGCTGTGGTTTAGTAGCAAAACAATTTGTTATTCAGACATTGATTACCTTAGCTTCCAATGTAGGTTTTTATAGCTATAAAATAAGTACCAGGGTGGGTCTCAAAAGGAATCACCGCAAGGTCACAATTTGCCTTTCAACCCCCTGACCCCAATTCCAAATATTACCACTTCTCATATTTTTGCTTTCCAGGAGTTCCACACCCCTTTGAATAGTAATATCTTTATTAGTGTGGGTTTGATCTAATGACAATTGTACACCAACTGATCTTAACTTTACATCTGACAACTTACCAATGGGTGTGACTTGTGAAGTAAAGTATCTAGTGTCCTAGGGAACAGTAAGACTGAAACCAACCTACTTTCTTTCCGACATTGTCTTGGAAAGGTTCAGTCGGAGTAGGAGTTGAATAAATATTGACTAGATTAGCAATTTAATTCTAATAACACCACATCTAGGAAGACATAGCATTTCTTCTCCTGAAGAGTTTTTAGTTTAAGGAGTTGTGTGTTGGGATTCCTAGGGAGGTAATAGTTAATATCTGAGCAGAATTGGAGAGGAGGCAGACAGAGTTCCCACTAACCATCAACCCTGACTCAGAAGTCCTCAGATATCTTCACAATTCGAAGTGGCATTGATTAAAATTTTAAGAGTTGAATTAACATGTTATCTAATACTTGAGAAGAAATTCTTTATTAGCTTCAAATTTATTAAGATAGAGAAATCACCTTTCCCTTAACAAACTGCTATTATTGCTACTAGAATCAGTCTACTGACTATTTGAATGATCTGGATCATTATATAAATTGACTGTGCTTGCATTCATTCATGAAACTGCAACTTAGTAATGATATGGACTCTTCAGATAAAATACACTTAAATAAAAGAATTAAAGTACAGTATATACAGTTTTCGACTATATTACTTTGTATGCCTACAACAATCTTTTGCTATGAGTTCACATTTCTATGGAGCTTACTTTGTTACAAGTTCAATATAGATAAGCAATTTATATTCTCTGTTGGGGCAGAGGGAAAAACTCTTACATTCCATCTGGTTCTTCTGAGACTGGACAAACTAACATCAAACAGATTAGTAGAAGAAAAAAACAGAATTTAATTAACATAGTGAATCTACATGATTGTAAATCTAAAGAATAATAAAGTGGATCTGAGATAGTTATTCTGGCTAGGTATCTGGGGCATCAAGTAGAGAGAGTAAGATCTTACCTGCAGATAGATGGGATTGGCTTCATCTTTAGTCTCTGAAAGCAAAGATGAGATTATTGGAGAGAATATATTCATTAACAAACATATACATTGGTGATAACCCCAAACTACATTCTTCTAGATCAACAAGAAGGGGAGGCAGTGATTGCTTCTCCAGTTTGGTAGGAAAAGGGTAAACAACTGAGATAAGGACAAAACTTCTCTTAGCGTCTAGGTCTTCACTGCTCTTATCTTAAAATAATCTGCATTCTTGGGGCTTTTGATGGGCCTTGATTGACCTTTAGTTCTCTATATTAAGGTAACACTCCTACTTTGAGCACATTGGGTAAGGTCTATAGAACCTGTTTGTTTTTATTTAACACATGCCAAAACAAGGCCATGAGAAGTAAAGTAACTTTTTCAAAGTCACAGGCCAATATGTTGAATCAAGAAATGGCGCAGTGGTTAAGCGCTGCGCTGTGGAGATGTCGGCAGCGGTGACGGGAGTTCGACACCCGGCCAGGGAGAATCCCACATGGCGCGGCAGACCTCTCCTGCCTTGCCCGCTGCTCCCCTCAGCAGTGTATTTCTGATCTGTCTGTTCTGCTACCCGCTCTGTCTCTGGTGAACCCTCTCGCCGCCCCACGCCTCTGCCCTGCACCCCAGCTTGTATGTATAAATAAAAAATAAATCTTTAAAAAAAAAATTAAATTTTAGCTTTGACTCTGTTGCTTACCAGCTAGATGACTTTGAATAAGTTGCCTAAACTTCCTCAGGCTATTTCATCATCTGAAATGTGAAGTCCATGTACATATTCCACAGTTATTAGATGAGATTACTTGTATAAAGAATCAAGTATTATATGTATTACAGTATAATATAACCATATTGTGCTATGTTAGGTATGATATGTGAGTGAAAGGGAACACAACAGGAGGTATAAGGAACAGTGCTGAGAGTTTACTTAATTTTCTTATCTTTTGAAATACTTGATATGTTCCAGGGACAGAGAGCCCAGGGAGGAAATGAAAGAAATCACCGCAGGAGATGTTTAAGCAGGCATCTTTTGTTGCAAATTAGCACATCTTTAATATTTGCATTAAACCTTCAAGTGTTTGTGGAGTTGGCATAATCATTTTGTCATATTTTTGCTTTAGGTCTTTTCTTTGTTTTTTGGTTCAGTTTCCTTTTTTAACCAGAGGCTTACTACATGAGGTAGGACTAGATGAGAGACATAAAAAGGTGAAAACCTATTGGGGAGTTCTGAGGTTAAAATCATGTTTCTAGAATCCTGGCACTATAGTAGGCCTGTGAATCCATGAGGCAAACTGAGACGTTTCCTGCAGTGTTTTAGAGGAACTAAATAGAAAAGTGTGAAAAAATAAGTCTGCTTCAATGACCCTTGTGTGTGTGTGAGCACACACACAATGTAAGTACACACCACATGATTGCACACAATCTCTGTGTGAGACGCAGACACACTGACAGACATGCCCTTATCTGTCTCTAATATTTTTGCTTTGCTGCCCACCAGACTAGAGACTGAAATTACTGTGTGCAATACATTTGAAATAGAAAGAAAAAAAAAGTTGACTTAAATTTCCTTTAGAATATATATTTTATATTGAAATTTGTCACCAGGCATATGTTACATGGGGCATCCTACAGCACAGGCGGGGAACATTGCTAGGGTACCTAGTACCATTTGAACCTCCAATTTCCTCATTATCACCTACTTACTACTCCCTAGAATGAACCTGTTAGTGTATCTTACAGTAATAATAGATCTTTTATTAGCAATTATGTTGCAGAATTGCTTTTCATATAAAAGCCTTATACTAACTGTGTCATCCCATTGATTTTACCTCAATGTGCTCCTTACAGTCATTTCAAATGGCTAATAACTTGCTAATATAACTTTACAGGTACATTTTGTACCTTTCTCTCCACTGATTGTAGACATACCAGCTCATTAAACACTGTGAAAAAACACAGGCTAAGCCCCTTTCTTTTAACAAGTCAGCCATGTGAAACCAAGTCTAAGCCTTTTTTCTCATAATGATCCTGCTGTACCACCTCCAGAATACCAGGGGGTGGGGAGGGAACACCTCTGTGGAGCGATTTCTACAGGAATAATTAACATTTGGGGGTGTATTTTTAAAGTTTCTTTCAGATATTGCTTTAATCTCATTTCTATCTTGTGTCATTTCTAGTCTTTTCAGCGCCAGTAGCTAGCTGAATGAGGGGTATGCCAACATCACGCAGAACAATGAAACTAGTGTTGAGACCCACTTCCACACTAATGTAACCAGTTCCAGTCTAGATCTACCTGGTGCAACACATAAAAGAACAAGTTACTATCACTTGACAAAATAGCTTCAAGGATGATGTGATCCTGTAAGAATCCTCAGAGTATTGGATTGCTAACAAGTTAACTGTAAGACACAGGATTTTTCTATTCCTAGTTTTTCTTATGGTTGCATTTGATTGCTTAAGGTTTAAGTTGTAATAAAAGGTATTTGCACTAGTCCACACAGTTTAATAAACTGCTTCACAGGTAAAGGAGAAATTTGCCTAAAAGTGTTTATGTAACAGTAGAATCAGTAAGATTTTAGGAGAGTCTCTAGCTGAGTTTATTGTATATTTATATAAAACAGATACTGCATACCTGCCAGAAAAAAAAAAAATTCAGCACAGAGCTTAATTTGAATTCCATTACCCCAATTAAATTAACACAAAATGACAAAATTGTTCAATAATTGTATTCTTTTATTATACTCAGTGCTTATGCTGTCAAATAAAAAAAGCCGTCAGCTCTTACAGTGTTTTTCACAGGAGACCCTTTTAGTGAATGTCTGCTTCCAGTCTTCACTCAGTAAACCCCCACTGACTTAATTCACTTACAGATATTTTCATAACCTCTCTCACATGAGCATAAATGTTCATGGGCTACATTCCAAGAACTTAACAAGCCTAAGATAACAGCTCTACCGAGCTATGAACTCAATTCCTGCTCCACATTGAGGGAGAACATGTGATGGTAGCAAAATAATGAAATGTAATACATCAACCTGTCTGCCTAGAGAACTCAACTTGCTCAGAATAAATTAACTTAAGCCACCAATCTGGAGAGTTGAAATGCAAATGAGCCAACATGGCCACACCACCAATTCCCTCTAGTTTTCACCACAGCATTAGTTTTGAGTGATTAGAACACAGTTTAGTGACTCTTGCCACAGTGCTCCTATAATTTGTACACACTACTGTTCTAGTCTTTTCTTCAATATAGTATATTTTGTTGGATGAATTTTCTCCTGTGGTGACTTTAGGTCTCCTAACAGTAGTGAACATATGTTTGTTTGACTTTAATAAATTCCTATCGAATGAATGTGTAAGCGAGTAAATTAATTGAAAGCTAAACATTTTCAATTTTTTTTCAAATAATGTCAGCTCTGCATTTCTAATATATATTGTGTTTAATATTAATACTATATATCTGCAGGTTTTAGATATCAATTCCACCGTCTCATTTTGCTGATCATCTTTCAAAAACCATTTCAAGTGTAACTTAAACCATGAAGCCTCTGTTAATTCCTCTAACTGCAATGACCTCATCCTCCTCTGATTATCCATAGAATTTGAAATGTATTTGTTTCAGAACTTTCTTAGTCCCTTTAATTATTTATACACTTCTTTACTTCTCTAAATCCACAATAAACTATAATTCTTTCAAGGTCAAAGAGCACCATTTTATCAGTTGCTAAATTGATCATGCAGCCACATATGTGGCTGATGTTTGATTCAATACAATTTAACCAAAATTGTTAATCATAAAAATGACTCAAAACAGCAGAAGATAGTTTAATGACTTCAAAAATTAGATATAACTTCTGCTTTTAAAAGATTCTGGACTAAAAAAAAAAAAACTGTAAAATTCACCTAATTCACCAAAGGGTTGCGTGTGGGTTAAAATAGTTACAGTTCTCTGCATAGAGACTGAAGTAATATTTTGAAAAGTTGAGAATAAACAGGAAACAATCTAGAAACACAAATATCAGAAGCCATGTTGCTATATAGAGGAATAAACTCAGACGTTTGCTGTTGCATGTGACCTTGGCAAGATTGCATAGCCTCTTTTGGGCTCTATAAAATGGACATAATTGTGCCCATTTAATTTATTGGGAGGAGATTTTTGAAGCCTCCTCTAAACTCTAAGATGCTACATAAATATAAGATGCCTTTAAACACACAGAGGATGTGGTGGGTTCAGGAACAGAAGGAAATGAAGATGGATGGGAAGGATGAGGTTATATTAAACTCTCAAAGTCAAACACAGCTTGGATTTGATGAAACTGAAAGTAGAACATGGGCATGTATGTTTAATGTGAAGAATGGCATTATCAAAGTAGTTTTAAGATGTAAAATCAAGAAGCATTCAGCACAAGTGGTATGTCTGAAAGAGAAAGACAAATACTGTATGTTCTCATCTATATGTAAAATCTAAAAAAAAAAAAAAAAAAAAAACCTGAATTCCTAGAAACAGATTAGAATGATGGTTGCCACAGAATAATAGAGATAAGGAAGTAGGGAGATATTTGTCAAAAGGCCAAAACTTTCAGTTAAAGATGATTAAGTTCTGGGATCTATTATACAGTTTGGTGACTCTAAGGCAACAATATTGTATTATGTACTTGAAAGTTGCTAAGACTTTAGATCTTAAATATTCTCACTGTGCACACACACACATAAACAGTTATGTCAGGAGTTGAAGGTGTTAAACTAGCATAACCATGGCATCACTTCATTATATATGTATCAAATCATGTTGTACAACTACAACTTGGCAATATATATCAGTTGTATATCTAATAAAATTATATCTCTAATAGAACTGAGAGGGGGGGAGGGTGATACAGTAACTGTGTAGGGTATAAATCAGGCACCAGTATTTTTAAAAACACACCAACTGACTCCAGTATGAGCCAAATTAAGAACCAGACTATATACAGTGCTTATCACCTGCCAATATGTATAAGTTCCAATGGGGGCCTTATCAACATGCATATTTTTGACACAGTGGGACTAGGTTGAGCCTGAGTCTGTATTTCTAATAAGCCAAGATCTTACTAAACTTCTCTTTTCTTTGACATAAATTCTGATAAAAATATGTTTTTAAATGATAATGAAGGGCTTAGAAGTCAAAATTCCTGTACAATGTTTGGAAGAATTTTTTTGTTTTCTTTGTTTGTAAATACAATTGACATATAACATAAGTTTAAAGAATATATACACCATGAAAATTGGACACATGCATATATTGTGAAGATTGCTACACTGTAGTCACCACATATCACCTCACATGGTTGCAAATCTTTTCCCTTAAAATGAGAACTTTTAACATCTACTTTCTTAGCAACTTTCAAATAGATTAAATGATACTGTTAGGTATAGTCATGGTGTTGTACATTATATCCCCAGCAGTTAGTACCTTCTGTCCATTTTTCATCCATATCCCCAAGCCCCACCCTCCTCCTTTGGCAACCAAAAATCTATTCTCTATTACTAACTTTACTGAGCGTAAAGATGGAACACCGGGGGGGTAGGAGGGAGAACAACAACAACAAAAAAAAACTGACATAAAATAAGGTGTCATTTACCAGCCTCGATCGATCCCAGAAGATACACCCCAATATCTCACTGTTTCTTATCCCAATGCTTTAAAATAATCAAATGAGCCTTTTTCACCATAAGTCTGGGTGCTTTGGGAATGGCTGCTTCTGAGGTGCATGCTGGGCTGAATAGGGCATGGATGGGCCCTGTAGGATCCATTTCTCAGTGTGGTTTTAGTGGACAAAATCCTTTTTCAAAGCTATGCATTTTCTGGGCCCATTTCTCCGGCACAAGTCTCAAAAGTATGGGTGCTTGATGTAATTATAAATACTTCCTCCCTCAGGTAGAAGTTTCAGATTTTAGTTGCCTTCTAGTTTTCGGATTTACTATTCTGGGAGGTGGGGAGTTTACGTCAAGATTGTGTCTCGGCATTTTCTACCTGCTTTGATGTGGTTTCCTTTTTGCTTTCCCGATGTGCAGGAGTTGCTTCACCATTTTTTAGGGTTTGAGTTGTTTATTTTTCTTTTCCAGAGGATATTGTTGAATATGGTTGTAGTTTCATTGTGTCCACAGGAGGGGTAAGTTCAGGATATTCCCACATTACCATCTTAAACTAAAACTTCAGGATGCTTTTCTTTTTTCTTTCAGATTTGTTGTTAGTATACAGAAATTCTGATTTTTGTTTGGTGATTTTGTATACTGCAGTTCTACTGAACTCATTGATTAGATCTGAGGTTTTTTTGTGGATTCTAGGATTTTTTCTATATGAAATCATGTCATCTGCAAATAGAGAAAATATTACTTCCTCCTTTACAGTTCTGATGCTTTTTAGCTCTTTTTCTTGCCTGATTGCTCTGGGTTGGACTCTCAGTGCTGTGTTCAGTTGAAGTGCAAGAAGAGACACCCTTGTCTTGTTCTTGATCTTGAAGAAGTAGCTTTCAACTTTTCACCACTGAGCATGTTAGCCATGGGCTTAAGAAATATTTTTAACTTTGAAATTTAAACACACACACTATCATCAGGCTTTAGTGACTGAGAGAACAAAGTCAAGGAGACTAAATTAAGAAGTAGATAGGAATTTAGGCAAAAAACAAAACCCAAGATTGAAATCTAAATCAAAGGCCCATGGACTACAGAAGTGGAAGAACTGAGAGAGAGCTTAATGAAATATGACTCAATAAATTGGGATAGAATGATGGAAAATGACTAAAAGTGAATAAAACTGACTAAAAATGAGTGTCAGCATAGTAATAGATGAAATGAGTGAAAAGGGATAGCAATGTCATATATAAGTAATGTGGGATGTGAATTTGAAAGCTATAGTCAGAACGTGCAGTTAGGGACATAGCCAAATTCCTGTAGTGCATCTGTGTAAATTTTGGAGGAACTAGATAGCTTATTTTTCAAAAAAGTTGATCAAACCCTAAATTCTGTGGATGGGGGAAAGAAAGCTACTTCAATTTCTTAAATAATTTTGCTCTCAGAATGTATAACCATCATTTATAGAAAATATTAGATCTGGTACTTTTTACTCATAATTGTCTTCCTAATGCTCCAGGCATTTTTTTGAAAAACACTTACATAGACTGAATCAATTCTATTTTTCTGTCCAAATAATTTAAGAAACAAGGACTATTTACATAGGCAGTATATGGAGATGTTAATGTTAGTTCCAAATTGGAGACTCCCTAAAGAAATTAGAAAAAAAAAAAATATGTAGTGTCCTATGTATAACATTTATTTTTGCAGTTTCCTCTAAAAACATGAAGTTTCACAACACCATGATTTTTTTTTTTTGCAAATAATAATTTAATTTTGGATATAATTATTCTATGGAATGAAATGGATGGGAGTTTTAGGTGGCAGAAAGGATGGAGAGAGCCCAGCTAATTTTAAGTTTTATAAATTTACATTTATTGAACTAATGTTGATTTACATCACAGTATATGTCTTAGAGGTATAGGCTTACACCTCTGCAATTGCATGTTATTTCACCACACTCACCACCAAAGTCCAAATAATCCTCATTAAACTCTCATCTCCCTTTTGCTCTGAGCACACCGCATCTCCATTCTGGTAGCCTTAGTCGTAGTCCAGTGTACATTTCTTCCTCCTGTTTTCCCCCCTTCTCTTCTTCTGCCCTCTCCCCTTCCCCTCCTGGATGCTTTGGAACTATGGTCAGCTTTCAAGTTTTGTCTTTGTCTAACTTTTTGTTTGGTTTCTCTATATTCCTCATAAATGAGACCATCTGGTACTTATCTTTCCCCTTCTGACTTATTTCACTGAGTATAATTGCTTCCAGGTCCACCCAAATTGCTGCAAATGGTATGAGTTTATCTTTTTATTTATCTTCTTGATCCATTCATCTGCTTTGGGGCACTTATTGTTTCCATATCTTGGCTATTGTAAGCAGTGCTGCAGTAAACACAGGAATGCAGGTTTCCTTTCAAATTACCGTTTTTTGTGTGTGTGTGTGTGAACTTTGAGTAGATACCTAGGAGTGGCACGCTGCTGGGTCATAAGGTAGGTGCGGTTTTAGTGTTTTAAGATAACTCCTTATAGCTTTTCATAGGGGCTGAAACCGTCTGTATTCCCACCAGTGGTGCAAGAGTGTTCCTTTCCCCACATCCTCACTGACACTTATTTTTGTTTTTGTTTTTAAATATGGGTCATTCTCATAGGTGTGAGGTGGTATTTCATTGTGGTTTTAGTCAGCATTCCCCTGATGATAATGATTATGAACATCTTTTCATATGTCTTTGGCCATCTGCAAAGACATCATGTCTTCTTTGGAAAAGTGCCCACTTAGCTCCTCTGCCCATTTTTTATTGGGTTGCTTTGTTTTTGTTGTGCCATATAAGCTCTTCATAGATGTCCAATACCACTACCTTGTTAGATGTAAGATGTGCAACATATGCTGCCTGGATTATAACCCCCAAACCAATCTCTGTTCACTTACTCATACTATCTTGTTCGCATGCTAAATGCCCACATCTTTTTTGTTACCAAGCTCTGACACAGCTTGTTGTCTACAATCTTTTGTTTCCTTGAAGAGTAAATCATTCCTGCCTGTGTAGAAACTTGAAAATAGCATTAATTATGAAGGGGTTAGTTACACAAATTTTCCCACCCTGGGTACTATAGTCTTGAATGAAATTGTTTTGTAGATCCCACCCATCTGGATATCGATATAAGAGAATACCCGGGCAGTTTCACTCTGAAAGTTGTAATTCTGAAACTTACAGCAAATACTTAGTTCATAGTAACATGTCTCACCGTGGAATAACAAATACTAACAATTTACAAATATATGAAAACATGTTTTTAAAGATATGCATGAAATGGTGCTGTGATATGTATATCCTAATCCTGATTAAAAAATGGTGAAGATTTTTTGCTTAGTATGACAGTTTTCAAGCTGGGCTGCCTCTTCTTGTATTGTTAAAATTAGACATTGATCTTTGAAGGACTCCACACTATTCCCATCTTCCAAAATCTATTCATAGAAGGTACTTTCTTATCACTGGATCCTTATCTCAATGTTACTATGAAAAATGCTGAAGTTTTACTATAAGTACCTCCTCTAGGAAAGAGACAAATCTGATTATTTACCAAACCCATCTCCTCCTTCTCTTGAGCACAGGAGTAGATTATATTTTCTTGCAGTTAGGTATGATTATGTGACTAAACTCTGACCAGTGGGACTCAAGCAGGAAGCTGCCCCTATTAAAATCTTCCTCAGTGGTTCTCCATGCTTTGTCCTCTTCTCACTGGCTAGAAAGGAGATGACTTTGAGGGCCACTTTGTGAATGAGTTGAAGATGTTAAAGTCACAGAAGTAAGGAGCCAGGTTATCTACAACACTGGGTAGAGAGTTCCCCAGCAATGAGGGATGCATTTGAACATCACCGCAGAGAAAAAATCCACTGAAATTTGAAGTTTTATCTATTTTAGAAGCTAGTATTATCTTCGTTAATAATGTACACTGTTATGTTTCTCATTGTCTCTGAATTGGGTATTTTGTGCTTGGCCACTTCATCTGCTAAGTGTTTTGTCCATTTATGTCTTGGGTTTCAATTTCAAAGCTTTAGTAAATTTTTCACACTTTCTTTCTCGGTAATAAACAATTTTACTCTAGTTAAAATCCAAGAATAAATACCATCTATTCTCTTCCTACTCCTATTTCTGTGATATAAAGGATCTTTTTCACATGAGTGCCTACTCACATATGTATGCAAGTGACACCGAACTCCTAACCCAGTCCTTACAAAATGGTACTTGCAAGAGAGGTCTGTAAACTGAAAATTAGGTCTCAAATCTCTTCCCTCAATAACAGTACTTAAATATTTAAGTACCTGCTATGTGCAAGTAACTGTCCTTGGTTCTGTATGCATTGCATCCTCTGCCCTTGTTAGAGCTCAAGACTATTCAAATATACTGGAAGAATAAAATAGGAATGTGTATTTGTTGCCAGGAATTGCTCCTTTTTTGATGGTTACCTGAATTGAAAATACCTTCCTATTTAACATCACTAATGACTTGAAGAATCTATGGAACATGATATGTAAAATATTCACATTCCATTTCCTCCAGGCCACAACAACTCTTTGTTATATTGTGTTTACTCATATATTTTTAAACAAGTTTACACATTCTTTAGCATACCAAATTGTGTGTATCATTCCATTGTCAAGCATGGTAATGGACACATGATAAGCCCTCAATAAACACTTGTGATTTCCTCAAAGAGTTTTGTGACCAGGATGCCTGGGTACTATTTCTGCCTGCATGCAAAATGGCTGCCTTTGCCTGTTACCTTTTACCACTTATATGAACATCATGGAAATGTGCCCCATTGATGGGGTTCAGTAAACACTGATTGAAATCTCTTCATTAAACCTTTTTTTTCTCCTCAGTTCAGACTCAGATCTCCTTCTCACACTATTGTGAACATCTCCATCCCATTGCTAACACATGGAAATTATTTCTGGGTATGTCCTCCTACTCACAGTGGGAAAAAAACAGCAGAGAAAGCTTACATGCTTGCCCTTATTTCAAGAGAAGGGACTGTGAGGTACACTCATCAATCACTCTCTAGAAAGTAATGAGAGAAGTAAAATCTTTGGGAAATCAATGCTGAGGTGAGTGGGTGTGCAGCAGACAGATGGCGGAATCTTGAAAATAAGAGTAATTTCAATGACAGAACTTCTCTACTCCAGATACTGTATGAAACATCACAATATTGCTAGCAGTACTTAAAATACCAAATTTTAAAGAGAATATTGGTATAGTTACCAGAAAATCTTTGGCACTAACCTGACTATTTATTCCTATATTGACAACAACTCTCTGTAGAGGCTTAAAACTTAGTCATTAGGGATTATAAACTAATGCACCGATTCTTTCAGAAGACATGGATTTTGTCAAGAATCTGATTTTGAATGAAACTGGGGACATTAGGACCAGGGTCTCAGCAAAGAGAAGAGACAGTTACCTTTAGAAAAGATAGGAAAGACTGAGAAACAGTAAGTCAGGGACAGTGCAAGTTCACTCCAGGGAGGTGGGGGTGGAGGGCTATGGAATTGGGGGGTGGGGGGTGGAAATATCATCTCTTCCTCCACTGTGTCCTGAGGCTTTCCCAGGGATCCAGCAAGGGAAGGAAAAGGCAAACATCTTAGACCACGCTTAGCCTATGGAAATGTTTAGCAAAGGGCACCAGGGCAGCTGGTGTCTACTTCCAGTGGTGGGGAAAACCACTCCTATATCCAGCAGCAATCTTTGGGCTCCCAGGGTTGTCTGTACCTGCTATGGGGAGCTGGGGAAGCCACTCAACCCTTCATTCTGCATGACCTCTAACAACTGCCCCCAATGCATAGAAAAAAATGCAAGTAGCCACAGTGAACTCACTCTGCCCAATGAGTTTGACCTGTCCTCGGAGTCAGGAGAAGTGCACACCTGGAAGTAGTGTGATCTCGGCACTTGCTTGTCTGCACAGGGAGAGCACGGGCCTGCTGGCCTACTCTTCATGGTCATATCTGCAACAGGCAACTAAACGGGGGTCAGAAGGACAGGAAGTGACCCACTGCTCCCTATGCACGACCTCTCAGCCTGGGTTCCTCGCGTGCCGGCAGACTACGTGTAATCCCACTGAACACAGGCTGCAAAGAAAGGGCTTCTTGGTTGCTGGTTGCCAGTGTGGGGGTCGGGAGCACTACCTGTCTTCCCCTGAAGCTTCCAACTGGCTACAGCTAGAAAATGCAGATCTCCTGGGCAGAAGATGAAAAATAGCAGTAAAGGCAGACAAATAAACACAACACATAGCGATGTGAGAAAATGTTAGTGAGTTAATTTTAATACTTTTCTTTTTCAGAAATAACTTGTATGTTGCATTAATTTTATCACAATATTAATCCAGTAATTTAGAGAATTGATATTGTTGTTCAAAGCCACTCATTTTTTTTTTCCTTTTACTTAACAAATGCATTAAAGTCCCTGATGCTTGTTTCATCATACAGGGAAGGTGGATAAAATGATGAAAAAAATCAAACAATTTCTACCTTTTTACTGTTACTCCTTTCCTATGTTCTTAATTTTATTGATTTCCTGAATCTTCTAGTATAGCAGGTGGAAATAAATTATTTGGATGATAAATTTCTTGTGTCTTAGAATAATTGCCAGTATCTTTCTATTGATGCCAATTTGACTAAATATGTAATATTTGCACTGCTACCTTTTCCTCAAAGAAATATGTAGATATTTTTCCATTATCATCAAACATAAACTGTGACAGAAAAAAACTCTCAGCCCAGCATGATTGCTTTTTATTAGTAATATTTTTTCCTGTCTAGTACTTAGCTTATTCCTTTCTCATCAAAATTTTCCAGGATGTCCTTTTACTTAATTCTTCCTGGAACATGGTAAATTCTTTTGATCTTTGCAAAAGTTGGGGTCTTTTTGTTAGTTCAAGAAATATTTCTTCTTTTTAGAATTTCTGTTTCTATTCCATCAGCTTTACTTATTTCCTCACTTAGTAATAGTTCGCATTTGTTAACCTGTATATCCTGTTTTCTGGTAATACTGTTATTTCATTTTTTCTGCTGTATTTAAGAATATCGTAATACTTCTCTACAAAAATAAAATTGCATGTGGTTATGATCGTGACTGAATTTTAGCCTCCACTCTACTTACTACATCATATGCCCTGGGAGAAGCTGAAACTAGGCATATATACTCCTTGTTTTATGTGATTATTTAGATGGGAACTTTCTAATTTATCAGTCCAAAATAAGGCATCTTGGTCTAGCTTGCATATAGGAGGTCTAGCAGCAGCCTTAGACATCGATTTAATATTCTCTAGGGTTACTTTCTTTTTCACTGATAATGTGTTTTAATTCTTCACCAATCTCTCTTTACCTCTATCAGATCCGTAGTTTTCCTAAGCCTGTATCTTAATTGCTCAATATGTCCTTTAAGCATTTGATTCCATTCCAATTTTTTCTGCTTAATCATGTTCTTTTCCCCCAGTATTTGATTATGAAAACTTTTCAACCGCAGAAAACTTTATTTTATGCTTTACTATACAAGCATTAATATGTATTTTTAAAGATTTATTTTATTTTTGCATACAAGCTGGGGTGCAGGCCAGAGGTGTGGGGTGGTGAGAGGGTTCACCAGAGACAGAGTGGGGAGCAAAACAGACAGATTGACCGAAATACTCTGCTGAGGGGAGCAGCAGGTGAGGCAGGAGAGGTCTGCTGCGCCGTGTGGGAATCTCCCCAGCAGGCATCGAACTCACACAACACCTGCCCACAGCTCCACAGTGCTGCGCTTAACCCATTGCACCACCAGGGAGACCCTTATACAGGGCATTAATATACTCTGAATAAAGGAGTAAGAACACTAATGGCCCCAACCTTCAGATCATAATGTCTGTGACTCCTTTGTGTCTCTTTCCACAAGCCAGGTGGACATGCCTGTACTCTCCTCTTTCCCTCATTGTGGCACACTCATTTACACATATTGATAGAAAGGTTTTGTTCCCATTGGAAAAAAAAAAGTATTTTTTCTGGATTTTAAAAATAATAAATGCTTATTGCAGTGGATAAAAAAAATGCATACCAATACTGAGGGAAAAAATAACTCATGAGGAAACCAAAACAAACTCTACAAATTGGCAGAATTGAGGCTACCAGAGTGGAGAAGGGGAGGGAGGAGACAAGGGGAGGGGGCCAAATGCACCCCGTTGAGGGATCATGGCTGACCTAACTGGGGAGTGGGGGGTGGTCATGTGCAACTGAAGAAGTGGGGACTTATATGCCCAAGCAGCTGCGGTGCGGGAAACAATGCCACCTAATTTAAAAAGTACACAATTAAAATTTTTAAATAAAACTATTAGAAGAGAAGAAATTCACGAATCACCACACAAATGTTATTTTAATGTTTTTCTGTATAATCTTTATTAACTCCTTTGTATTTTCAAAACCTTTAGATATTATTTCAGAATGCACAATGTAATACATCACATTGTGTTTTTCTTATATATTAAGGTTGTGTTTAATTTTAGCTATCAATAAATCATGCTACAAAAGCATCCCTGATAATAAATCTTTGTATGTAACTTGCATTATTTCTTTTGATCACCACTAAAGAAAATATTTTCACATTTTTATTTTATATATATATATATATGTATATATATATATATTTTTTAGAAAATATGTCTAGTGAAATATTTTTCTACTGGAATGTTCATATTTTTTTACATCCCCACTAAGATATAATTGTCATACAACATTGTGTATGTTTAAGGTGCAAACCTTTTCCAATATTCCCCCAACCCACAGCCTCTGATAACCACCATTCTGTTTCTGTAAGTTCGGATTTTTCAGATTTCTCATGTAAATGATCTCATCTCATGCAGTGATAATCTTCTCTCCCGATATATCTCACTTAGTATTATGCCTTCCAATACTATCCACGTTGTTGCAAATGGCAAGATTGCTCTCTTTCCATCAATATGTCCATTGACGCCGGTTATTGCCATATTTTGTCTATTGTAAATAATGCTACAATGAACATGGGAATACAGAAATCTCTTCCATAAATCTTTGTTTTTTTCATTTCCTTTAGAATTAAACCTAGAAGTGGGATTGTTGCACCATATGGTAGTTCTAGTTTTAACTTTTTGAGGAACCTCCGTACTGTTTTCATAATGGTTCCAATAACTTCACAGTTCCACCAAAAGCACAGGGTTCCCTTTTCTCCACATGCATGCCATCGCTTGTCTCTTGCCTTTTTTTATGATCTTCTGTTCCTTAGCCTCCCCATCTCTGTTCAAGATAATACGGGAAAACTTGTTGATTTGGAGTTGATTTGTTAGAATGTAGACTAAAGTGAAAAATAGAGCAAAACACTATGTTGTTGACACCACCATCCTCATTATGGTTTTATTTTAATTTTCCTGATAATTGATAATTAAGCATATTTTTCACATAATTGTATATCTTCTGCTGAAAATGTCTATTCAGTTCCTCTACCCATTTTTTAATTTTTTTTAGGTATTTAGTTTATTAATCATTAACATATTTTGAATAAGATACTTATCAGATAAATGATTTGCAAATGTTTTCTCCTTTCTTTACATTGCCTTTAAAATTTGTTGACAGCTTCTTTTGATGTGCAAAAACTTTTTAGTTTAGTGTCCCATTTATCGACTTTGGTTTCTTATACTTTGGGTGTCATATCCAAAAATGTTTATAAGACCAATGTTAAGGATCTTTTTTTAAAGATTTATTTATGCATACAAGCTGGGATACAGGCCAGAGGCATGGGGTGGTGAGAGGGTTCACCAGAGACAGAGTGGGGAGCAGAACAGGCAGATCAATGGAAATACAGTGCTGAAGGGAGCAGCAGGCAAGGCAGGAGAGGTCTGCCACGCCATGTGGGAATCTCCCTGGCCTGGTGTCGAACTGGTCGCATCGCTGCTGCCTACAGCTCCATAGCTCAGCACTTAACTGCTGAGCCACCAGGGAGGTCCCCTGCTGTGTATTATATCCTGTCAGCCTAAAAGTTCAGGAAGCAATTAGAAAGAAAAAGTGCCAGGGAGGCCCAATGTTAAGGCTCTTTTTCCATGTTTTCTTCTAGGAGTATTACAGTATCATGTGTTAGGGTTAAGTCTTAAATCCAATATCTAGTTAGTTTTTATGAGTGTTATAAAATAGGGGTTCAATTTAATTTTTCTGCATATGTTGTTAGCACCATTTATTAAAGAAGTTATCCCTTCCCTATTGAATATTCTCAACATCCATATCAAATAATGTTTTTATTTCTGTATTCTCAATTCTGTTCCATTGTGTTATATATTTCTATGCCAGTACTATACTATTTTGGTTGTTAAGATTTGGTAATTTTGTTTTGAAACAGAAAGTGTGCTGATTCTACTCTCCTTTATCTTTCTCAGTATTGCTTTGGTTATTTGGGGTCTTTTGTAGTTCTATACAAAGGTTACGATTGCTTTTTTCCTATTCGAAAATGCCATTATATTTTGATAAAGACTGCATTGAATCTAAATGACTTTGGGTAGTATAGACATTTAAACAATATTATTCCATTCCAGAATGCAAAATACCTTTCAATTTATTTCTGTCTTCAGTTTCTTTCATCAAAGTCAGGTAGTTTTCAGAGTACAGATCTTTGACCTCCTTGATTCAATTTATTCCTATATATCTTACTGTTTTTGATGCTATTAAGACTCAGATAATTTATTTCTGTTTTAGAGTTTTTCTTGTTGCTGTATAGAAATGCAACTGATTTCTGTATGTTGATGATATGTCAGTCCTAGTCTATTGAGAGTAAATGTAATTGCCAGGACAGATGAGGCACTTGCCTAGGGCCGTATTACTCATAGCAAGTCCCATGGACATTTATCCAGGTGGGGGCAAATGTTGTAACTGGGCCAGTCCTCCTGGTTCTTATTGTAATTACAGAATATTTTTCAATAAAAATCATCTGGAGGGCGGGGCAAAAAAAATCATCTGGAAAATTTGTGGAACAAGATTTATTACAATTTCTGACCATTACACAGCAAGCCTGAGGGTCTCCAGTGAATATATGGGGGTGGGGCCAGAGAGAGGGAAGGTGGGAAGGAGAGAGATATGGGGACCAAAGGCTCTGCCTTTATTAGGACCCAAGTATTGCTTGTCTAGGGATTTGTGGGTTTGCTCCCTATTGGCTAATTTTAAGCATTAGAGCAGAAATTAGTACCTAGTAATGAAGTAGATTTATTCAAGGGGTCAGTTCAGATCATGCAAGGTTTTCTGAAAGAGCAATCCTAATGGGTATGGGGAGCCTAATTCATTATCTGGTTGTTTTAATTGTAGCTATATCAAACTGGCAGTATGTTTAATTGAGATGGATAGCTTTTGAAATGAATACCCCAGCAATCAAAAAGCATAATGTCAGACACAGTTTGGCATTCATGTAACAATTCAGAGCCCATTCCAAAATCTTCAGTTCCCTGTTCCTTTCCTGCTACATAAAATCTTTCAGGAAGGCTTTTGAATTTCAGTTAAAGTGTAATTTCTGATATCAGTTTCTATTTCCTGACTTATATTCCTATTACCTTACGCTTACATATTGTTACTACAAAAATTTATGGAAGGTGTCCCTATGTGACTACTTCTTACATAGCAACCCCTTTGTAGCATTACCAGTTAGTCTCCCGAGACTCAATATCTGTCTACACTGGTACAATAGAATGGCTTTTGGAAAAATTAGCTTGATACCTGAGCTTTGGTATGTTGGTATGCTAAAATACGTTAGTATGTTGGAATATCAAGATAAGCAGCACCCAAGAAATTTCCATAGGGGTTTTGCATTATCAATGAGCTGGTGCACCTTCCTGGGGGCTTTAGGAGCTGTTGGAGATTAATATTTTAGCAATATCATGCTGGGAATTGAACCTATGATATCCCATCAGGTTGGGGGATGAAAAGTTAGAATAATGAGACAGCCATGTAGAAACCACAGGCCTCAGCTGAGGCCTCATTCATGCTGCCACTAGTTTCCTGTTGCAAGGTTATTTCATGCTCTAGGTTAAGGCAGGCAGTTCTGGCATGGCCTATCACTAAGATCACAAAGGCAAGTCTCCCTCATGCTTGCCGACAAGACTATGCTTTCCCTCCTGCCTTTAGCCCCAGACTCACCTTGGGCTGTGACCATAATCTTGTGATCTACTTTACCTTTATCAACTTCTCTTAGTTTGAGGCATGGAGGATCCTTGCGTATCTAAATTATGAATTAAAACCTTTATAACTATTGGTCTCATTAGACCATACAGCTTTGGTCATACTCCACTGGGAATATTGTTGAATTATTAACAGCTGAGGTAACACTTTGGGATGGATACTGTGGGCAGCACATGGCAGAAGCATGATGTCAGTGCATATGCCAGTGCGACAGGTCTCCTGCAAGCAGTGCTTTGCTGTCTTCCCAAATGGCATCAGCTCCTTGATCAGCCAGTTAATAAACCAGTCACAGTTCAAGGGCAGTCTCCTTGGTTAATTGCAAATGTAATCATGTGATCCTTCCAGCTGAACCAATTGCTGTGTCCCTTCTAGCCTGTTGATCATTGTGCTATCAGTATTAATGCCTGAGACACTCACCCAGGCTCATATAACTTGTAGTAAATCCCCATAGACATTTCTCCCAATGTTGTGATCAAAATGCCAGCCAGACCAGCGCTTGTGATTCTTATGACTGCAGGACACATTTCAGCAGAAACCAACAAAGAACTTGGAGGAAGAGCTCTTATTCATAAGTCCTGGAGGGTACATGGCATGGCTAAAACCACACACTGAGGTCGTAGGTAGAGCATTGTGGTTCGGCTAGACTTAAGTGGCTTGTTCAGCCACCATTCCTTGTTACCTGAAGTTCTGCATTCCTGTACAAAGGTCAGAACTGCCTGATCAATAGTCACAGCAAAACCTTACAAGGTGCCTTTCATATCAACCAAGAGCAGAAGCTTGATCATTCTGGGAAGGCTATGCAGCACAAGGTAGGACCGGGAAAGCCAGGGGAGGAGGTGTTGAGGACAAGTGCATAAATATACTCCTGACTTATGCATCATGAGGTATGACCGGGAAAGCCCGGGGGCGCTGAGGACCAATGTATGACAAGGGACCCCAGAAGCTGATCAGTGGAATGCCTTGTTGATAGGATTAGAACCATGGCTGGGGGTCTGAGGCATGGTTTTGATTACAACACTTGGTCATCAAGCAGATAAAAATTATCTGGTCAGCAGACTCATACCCCCCCCTCCCCCAAACCCAAAACCCTATATGGCAAAAGCACATTCTTTAGTTTCACCCATATTTTTCTCTTTGTCCTCCTACTCCATGTAACTGATGCTGTATGATTATTCTATCAATAAAAAAGTCAGGCAGGATCTTGCTCATTCAGCAGCATCCTGCATTATATAGCCTGCTCCACAATTTCCATGTATCATTGTGGTATTGCCTGATGCAAGAGAGCATATGCGAACCAGAGGCTCTGCTTTTATGATCCAAGTGGGAGAGTATAGGGTTTTTAGGGTTAACTCTCTATTGAGTCAAGTATAAAGAGAATTAGGGCACAGGAAGTGAGAGGAGTCACTCAAGCAATCACATCAAGCAACCTAGGTAACTCAGTTACCTAGGTTATTCAGGGTTTTCTGAAGAGGGAGCTTCATGGCCAAAAGTGGTTTAATTGCTTATCTAGTTGTTACACCAGTAATTATGAGATTGTTATAGAATGCTACAAAGATGTCCATGTGGGCTTGCTTTTGCCCACTGGTACCTGTACGCACCAGGTGCGTCTTCTCTGTTCTCTCAGAGGTGCTGGGCCAGCCCGGGGGGAGATGCATTGCTGTTACAGTGAAACCACTACCCTTAGCCTTGTAAGGAGGGCCTTCTTGGTGTCTGTGGTCCATGTGGTGCCTCTGCCCCAAGCCCATCTTCTGAAATACCCATGAGGGCATCTTGTTTATGAATAGTTGGTAGTTTCACTTTCTGCACGTGGAGCTCTAGACAAGAACCACTCATTCTACTCTTTATGGCATTACATTGCTACTTTTTAATAAGGGAAAACTCACTTTGTTCATGATTGTCAGAAAAAAAAAGAATCCAAATTACCCTTCAATCTGTTCTTCATTTGTTGATTATTATAAAACAACCACTGTCAGGCTTAACAGGAATAAAGAAATGCACAGTCCTCTTACATTGGTTTATACGAATTCACTAGCATGACTTTGCTGAACTAAGCTAAATCTCTGCCCTTACTCCTTGATTCTCTTTCAGAAACATAAATAAATGGCTTCAGCCCAATATGACTACATTTTTCCATGCAAGGCTTAGTACTTGAAATACATCTTTAAGCATTTAGCACATGCACAGCTTTCATCCTCCCCTTTCATCTACAATGCTTGTTATAAGAAAATCATATATATCAGAATCCTGTCTCCTACTGTGTACCATCTTCATTTCTGACTCTATTGTTTCCTAGTAGATGTAGTCCCCAAAGGATATAAGAATGTACTAATGGGTCCTGGGAAGGGAAAGGTCTTGATTCAGCTTTCAAAGCCAATACTGCACAGTAGGGGACTGATTGCAAATTTTCTTGTTGTTGCACAATCTGCATCACAATGTTAGAAGTAGAGAGCTGGTAGAACTAAGCCCACTTCTGGGTAGATAGTTGTATTTCAAAAGGCAAATGTGTCACAATGTTATACCTTCAGTTCCAAGTGATTTTGAGTTATTGTAATTCTCGGGCTCATATGTAGGATACTCTTAAAAGCAGTTAAATTAAATTTACTCAATGTAATTAAAATTATGATGACTATAATAATATAGCAACAATAATGATGGTCGCCTACTGGCCACTAGGAGAGTTCAAGGAACCTCAATCATTTTCAACCTTGAAGAAAAACAGATAGGAATAGGTGGAGTGTAAGGATATTATTTGCTAATGATGCCAGGGTATATTTTTAATTAATATGGAAAACAATTAAAAACCCTGCTCTCTATAGTGTGTTTTGCCTTTTGGGGGCAGTTGATGGCATCTCTTTGGAGGGACATCTTTGAATCCTCCTTTGACATCTTGGTCCATTACAGCTCATTTAAGCTGGTACAAGGTAATGCTAAATGTCTCCCATTTGAGAATGGTTTCTTGTCCTGGAAAATACAAGAACAGTAGTTCTCAACAGAAGACAATACTGCCAATAGAGGGCATTTGGTGATGTCTGGATAATTTTATTCACTACAATGCATGGGACAACCCTCTGCAACAAAGTATTACCCATCCCCAAATAATAATATTCTAAGATTGGGAAACTCTGTGTTATAGCAACCAGGAAGAAGGCCATTGGGGGAGAAAGCCAAGAGTAGGTAGCATTGGTACTTATCACAGCTATTACTTGTTTTTCACTGTCACAATTATCCTGTATTGTAGGTATCATTACCTACATTTTGCAAATAAAGAGGGATAGACTCTGAATAGTTGATTGATAGACATATGATAGATAGATGCATACACACATAAACACACAAACATTGTAAATCTCAAAGTATATTTTAATTACCAAATACTTTCAATTTTCACAAAATGACAGTTCAAATGGAATTTTTTTACCTAATAACTCATAGAACCAATATCCAAATCCAATCTGCCCCACTGCAAACCCCTCACCTTTCCATCACACTACTCTAATAACAGAGGTGTACATTCATTCATCATTGTTCTTTGGTGAACAGCCACTCAGCTTCTATTACAAGGGGTTCCTGGACGTGGAAAGTAACAGACCGAATGTATTCACATTTATATAGCCCTGTGCAGTTATAGAAAGTATTTTTCATATATTGCCTCCAAAATATACTTTGGAATAGGAATTTTGTATGCCATTTTACAGGCAAGAAAACTGAGGTTCCATAAATTTAGGTAAATCAAAGTTCAAAGTCAGCTCTCTCTGATTATTTTCCATAATCCTTACTAGAAAAACCATTCTCACCTTAATTCTTCTAATGTTTCACCCAAAGTGTTGCTGCAATGTTCCCAGATTTTTGAACATCATAATATTTTTTTCAGTCACTTTGGGTAGAGAAATGTTATCTTCTCATTTTTCTAGGGCTTCACCTGTCCTACCCTCCCCCAGCCCAGGTCAAAAGAGCTGGAAGGATCTTGAATTGCACTCACTGTAACACTCCCTAGGATGTTATAGACACTGATTTGAGAGCTGTTTAGCTTCACATATGGACTTGAAGCTACTTCTAAGTGTCCTCCATTGCTCAATAAGTGTGGTAAATAACACTACTGTTATTCAAAAAAATCATGAATTTACAATCAAAATCATAGTGATTACTGCTTGACCTTAGAAGTCCCATCCATATAAACATAGTATCTTCATGCATCCTAATATTTTAAATATGATAGAAAAGTTAACTGAAATACTATCCAAACGTTTACTGGGGACTGATTAAGACAGCACAAATGGCTAAAATCATTCACTCAATATGTTTTCTCTCCTCATCAACAGAAACCAGTAAGAAAAAGTGAATTATGATATAATCATGCTCTTTTCTATCACACCATTAATCCTTACTTTTACATGGTATTATAATTCACTTTGCCTAGCAAAAACAACATTCTTAATGATACATTAGCTCAAATTTAGCATAATATGCCAGGAAAGAGAAAAACAAATCTGAGACATAATAACATGCTAGAATGAGTGAATTTCCTTCTGTGTTTGTGTCGCTTTAGAACCTATTTTTTCCTCATTGGATTTTGATCTCTTCAAATAACACTTCCAACCCTCCATCACACAATTACAAATAAGTTTTAAACCCTTTTAAATTAAATAATTTTCACAGTTTCCTCTTGGTAACCTTTTCCTCTAGTTAATCTAGAATTTCTATGAAATGCGAATACATCCAATAATAACATGTATCCTATTTCTTACTTGAATGTGATAATTGTTAAATCTTCTTGCTATATTTTCTATACCCAAAAATGTGATCACAATGATTTACTTCACCAGAGATGCTGAAAACATTAACCATCTGGAGGAACAAAATAAATAAAATCTCTAGTTTATTTGGTGGATTTTTAGTAAAATGGAATTGTGATTGGAAAAGACCGTAGAATTTTTAAATATGGCATGTCACATTGTTTTGTAGCTTTTTATGGCTCCAAGTTGTCAACCTCCTATGTTAACATGCTTAGTAATGTTGTCTACTAGTAAAGAGAAGACTTACTCTTGTGGCATTCCAGAAAATAATATGTCAGATGCCTAAGAATAAAATATCCAAAATCTAGTCCCAGCAATTCAAATACAAGCTCATGTACTTGAAAGGCTGAGGCAAGTAAAAAAGAGAGAAGGCAGGCATAATGGCTTAAAGCAAGTCTTTATTACTGAGCTCCTGGGCGAGGTTTACGGACCCCCAGAGTGAGGTCTGCAAAGTCGCGCCCTGGATCAAGTGGGCAGAATTTATATAGGGTGGTACTCAGCCAAGGGGGTCTGTGAGGAAACTTCAGTTATGAGGAAGAAGTTATTTTTTTTTTCAGTCCCTCTTCTCAGGGTGGTACATCTGGTGTTACAGAGAGGGTGACGAGGGTGTGGGCACCAGGGTGTCGAGGACTTGTTTTCCATATGTTACTTCCTGCTTAGGTGACTAAGAGGCCATCATGTCTTCCCTGCTGCCAACCCAGGCCCCGGCCTAACACTACTAATTCCTCCAAAACAAATACCTGTTAGTTTTACCTCTATATTTTTCATTTTTTTTTTTACATGGGTAGCTAAAAGACAAAAAACAAAACAAAAACTGTGATTCATCTTTCAATAACCAAAAAAAGCATAGTTCTAACCAAAGTGAATGTTGTTTGTTTAATCTAAAAATATTTAGAAGTACAATTGCTGCTTAGAGTTTATACACACAAGAAAACACAAATTCCTCTCCCCTTTTTCAAGTAGAGAATTGTGCTTATGAGGTGAGAAAAACTAATTCAAAAATAAATAATTTATAGAGGGGCCTCCCTGGTGGTGCAGGGGTTAAAATCTCAGCACTATCAAGCTATCACCAGTCACTGCAGCAGGAGTTTGATCCCAAGGCAGGGACCTAACCCACTAAACTTCTGCTGCTCCCCTCATCAGTACATTTTAGTAGGTATGCCTGTTCTGTTCCTCTGTCTCTCCCCTGAACCTCTGGCCTACACCCCAGTTCTTATGCATGAGAAATAAAAATAAATCTTTAAAAATTAAGATTATAGACAGTAACTCCTAATTTGTAGAATATTAAGGTACAACTTTTTCAAATATAAATCTGTTTAGGTATCTCTCCTGCACAAAGTCTTCAGTAACCCTCCCCCCACCCCACTTGTGCCTTCAAGAAAAATACTAGGCGCCTTGTTAGGCACCCACAGCTCTGAATGATCAGACCTAAACTTGATTTCCAGTGCTCCATTCACCCTTCCTCAATACCTTCTGACCTGACCGGATGGTGACCCTATAGCCAGAACCATTATTATGTCATGCCTTTCCCAGAACTGCTGCCCCTGCTTCTGCACCCAAGGAGTTCAAATCATCCCCCATGAGAGCGACCAGCATTCCTGCCTCTCCTTGTGTCAACAGTTTAGATTGCTGCCTGCTCTCTTTGTGCTGCATTATGCATACCATTCCTTCTGTCAGAGCACAGAACATCTCCACAGAACAGAAATCCTAGATATTCTTCTCCAGGAAACAGACAGGACCTTAGAACCTGTATTTTGTAAAGTAAACTTAGATTTACTATTTAAACTTAAACTTACTTTTCCCTTATAATTGCATTCCTTCACTTTGTTTTTACCTTGTCTTTTGTGAACTCATTTTCAAACAAGTAAACATAGCTGTATTTACTTAAAATCTGGCATCAGAATTCTTTTAGAGGAAATTGCCTTTAATTGGAAGCAAATTTTTAAAGCCATGGAGAAAAGGTAAGCCCCTGTGGGTATGTGTTGGCAGTCTTCAAGACAACAAAAGCAGTCCTCAAATAGCTTTGCATTAGCAATGCAGAGAAATGTGTGGGTAAGAAATGGTGAGCAAAGGAGAAAGTGTGCAACAGATTTCAGCTAGAATTTGGAATATCGCAAAGTCACTTAGGAACAAAATGATCCTAAGATTAATAAGTTGATTTCATTCATCATTCAAAAGATCACGTGCATGTTCTGCACCAAGGAACAGGATTCTACCTCTGGGATGTCTACATACAGAGCAAGGACTGGGGCATGGTGCTGTAAGGTGATCCCTAAACTGAGCTAATTGTTGAGGTGGGAGCTTTAAGGCAGGTTTATGCATAAAAGCGTAGGAACCCCAGAACTTTGTGGTTAATGCCAAGAACAGCATTTTTACAATCTATGGAAAGCCCATTAAGTCAATCTGCGTCATATTTTAGGGACAGTCTGATTATACCTGATAGTTACTATGGAAGAAAATCAATCATAGCACTATTAATATAAGACTTTGAAAATACTTAGCAGGGGAAGGTTCCAAAGGATCTTTCTAATTGAGAAATAAGGGTAATAATTTCACAGGACTTTAGCAGGAGGGTTTATACAATTTTCAATTTCTTTTAAGAATAATGGAAGGCCAAATATAAGTTACAAATAAGAGGCTTAATTCTCCTTTTTGAAAATAGAGACTTTTTCCTCTTCCTTGCTTTAGAACATTTATTTTAGAAAAGTTGAGTTCTTGCTTTATCTCTAAATCCTTTTTTGAACTTATTAGGCCTCTTGCCAGCTTCATGACCCAGAATTGCCTTTCTCAAGGACATGGGAGTCATCCCCTCTAAAAAGGTAAACATCAAAGTAGATAACACCCTTGCCGCCCACTTTCCGTGGGTAGGTAGGAGTCTAACTTTAGCAAGCACCCCCCAGGTTGCAAAATGATCTCCTGTGATAATATACTAGTGGACAAAATATTTTGCTAAATTTAAGAATGATAGGAAAACCGTTAAGAGTATCCAACCTGAATTTTTCCTTTCCATAATCTAACTTTCAAGAAGTTTCGGGATTATCTGGGGTTAAAAACAAAGAAACAAAGCTGATACTATATAAATTTGTGAAGAATTTTAGTAAATTAAAACATCAGCTCAGCAACACATATATAAAGCTTAAATTGTCATTTTTTTCCCACTTGCACCAGGTTTCCTACCACATGTCTGTGAGCTAGTTTAACATGGTTTATGACATCATTTGCCCAAACTTCCTGTGGATGAAAAACAGATCCCTTGTGCTAGATACTGATCTCAAAGGAATGTTTATTGCACTCCCTTCTAAGACACCTTCCCACCCAGACTCTTTCAGCTAGTTCCAAAGCCGTGATTCACACCTTCAACAGTGTTGACATTTCTATGGAATTGACTCATCTCCTTGTTTTCAGTCACTATCTTTTTCTCAGCCCTGTCCCTTCATTCAGATTTTGCATTCCTTAACCATGTTGTAGAGCAGTCACTTCAGCTATGTTATCTTCAACTCACCTGCTGAATGCTTGCTTGCACATAGTATTTCCTCTAATTGCATCTATTCAGTGAATTTTCTTTTCCCAGTTTTAAAGGTACATGAATTTTCAGTATGTCCAGCAAGATTACTATCATTGCATTTTCAAATTTTAAAAGAAAGGGTTTCTGCTAGTTCAAATCCTCATTCTTCCATGTTAGTAATTAGAAATTTTATGAAATTTTCTGATTTTGTCATTGTTTTGTCAAAATAATCACTGATTAAAAACGTGAAATAGTTTCAATTCTTCTTTATCATATAAGTTTATAATTTCCCTAATATGTGAGTGACTTACAGCTTTTGTGAAAACTTTAAAGAAAAGGGGAACCCAGATACCTATAAATAAATACACCCAGGATTCTATTATAATAGGACATGTAATGGTATACAATGATAGTTAAAATAGTGTGAATTATAGTGTGAGTAGTGTGTTCCACAGAGCTCAATTGGAGTTTTTATTCACCCACCCATCCCCAAACCAGAGCAGACAAAAACTCACAAAAGCCTGTTACCCTCACATACTAGTCCCCAGTAAGACCCAGAGAGAAATTACGAGTAGCCTTTAGCTACATGAGAGTGATTAAAGATTAGGGGACAATGAAGATGACTTAGTTTCGGTGTCAGATCTGAGCAGTAGCGAACAAGAAAACCTAGCTGGTGCTATACAAATATTGTTGATACAATCCACACCTTAAATCTGAATTGCATACATTTACAGAGAATGTAAGAATTGTCTACACCTTGGCTATCAAGGCTGACATAAGAAAATGATCGCACCAAAATTAGGAGTAGATTCTTATGCCAGGGAAGAGTATTCAGAGACCACCAAACTCCATATTCTGCATGGAAGGATGAGGATAGGGACATTAAACACATGGAATCTAAACTAAATATCTGATTTTTTTTTAAGTTAGGAAGGTATATTGATTGAAGGGAAAGCCAAACAAGCTATTGCAAAGAGACCCTAAAATCAATGGTTCAAATAATTTATAAGTTTACTTACCTCCCTTAACAGCTTAAGCCTGGCAGAGTCCAGTCCTTCCAACACTCTAGGGTCCATCACGCTAGCAGGGCAGCCCTACCGTCCTGTGGACAGTATTGTCTATGAGGTAGAAGTGTGTTTCCAGCCAGGCTAACTGGTTGAAAAGAAAAAGAACATGAGAAAGACTGTGTAATGCCAGTCCAAAGGAGACACATTACACTTCTCATTTTCTATTGGAGGAAGGAGGGAGAAAATATTGGTAGACAGCTAGCAAGACTGTATTTATTAGCAGGGTTATACCTAAAAATGCACTTTAATTTTAGTTTGAGACATGGATAGTTGGAGCAATGGTTGACTACGTGGTTATCATTTATTAATGGTTTTATAAATACTATGTTTTTTATATGATCTAGGTGGTGTACTAACAGCTAACTAACCCTTTTTACAATGCTCTGAGTTTCAAAAAGAAGCCCTATATTGTTTTAAAAAGAAACCGTCATTAGTCTGAACTGACATTGATAGAGGTTAAAGTACTGAAATAAGAATAAGAAGAGTAGATAGGCAGTTACATAATTGAATATCTAAATAAGAATTTCTTTAGGTCTTCTCTATTACTAAGAATTTACATCCATTTTGGCCTATATCCAATTTTCTTTATTTTTTTTTAATTGTTATTTATGTCTTTTACATTTTGTATTCCCCTTGGGTAGCCCACCACCAATTCACCCGTGATCCATCTCCATGGTCCCCTGTATTCTCCTGTCTTCCATTTTGTGCCCTTATCCTCCCCTCCCCCCCACCGCTGAGTGTCTCTCTCCCACCCAGCCTCCCTATAGTCCTGTTATAAGTGAAACCATTCGATATTTTTCTTTTTCTTTCTGGCTTATTTCACTGAGTATGATTCCCTCTAATTCCATCCGTGTCTCTGCAAATTGCATGTGTTTATCTTCTTTCCATGCTGAATAGTACTCCATTGTGTATATGTACCACATCTTCTGGATCCAATCATCTATTTTTGGACATCTGGGTTGCTTCCATACCTTTGCTATTGTGAATAGT
>PVIJ01017199.1:0-29922 GCA_004024925.1 Scalopus aquaticus
ACCTCACACCCTGCACAAAAGTCAACTCAAAATGGATAAAAGACCTGGATGTAAGACCTGAAACCATAAAATGTATAGAAGAAAATATAGGCAAAACTCTACACGACATACATCTCAGCAAAATCTTGAAAGACTCATCCCTCAAAGTGAAGGAAGTGAAAGACAAGATAAACAGATGGGATTACATCAAAATAAAAAGTTTCTGTACAGCAAAAGAGACATTAACCAAAACTAACAGACATCCTACCAACTGGGAAAAGATCTTTGCACACAATACATCTGATAAAGGACTGATAACAAAAATTTACAAGGAACTCACACAACTCAACAAAAACAAAGCCAACAACCCCGTCAAAAAATGGGCAGAACAGCTCAAAAGGCACTTCTCCAAAGAAGAAAAGCAAATGGCCAACAGATACATGAAATAATGCTCAACATCACTTATAATCAAGGAAATGCAAATCAAAACCACTCTGAGATACCACCTCACACCTGAGAGGATGGCACGCATTAAAAATACAGGCAACAACAAATGCTGGAAAGGATGTGGAGAAAAAGGAACTCTTCTACACTGCTGGTGGGAATGTGAACTGGTCCAACCACTATGGAAAGCTGTATGGCGATTCCTCACACTGCTAAACAGGGAGCTTCCATACGACCCAGCAATACCACTTTTGGGAATTTACCCAAAGGACATAAAAACACTAATCCAAAAGGATACATGCACCCGTATGTTCACTGCGGCACTGTTCACAATGGCAAAGGTATGGAAGCAACGCAGATGTCCAAAAATAGATGATTGGATCAAGACGATGTGGTACATATACACAATGGAATACTATTGAGCATTCAAAGAAGATAAACACATGCAATTTGCAGCGACATGGATGGAATTAGAGGGGATCATACTCAGTGAAATAAGCCAGAAAGAAAGAGAAAAATATCAAATGGTTTCATTTATAACAGGACTATAAGGAAACCAAATAGGAGAGAGACAATCAGCGGTGGGGGAGGGGGGGGAGGCGGAGGGAGGGAAGGAAAAGCGCACAAAATGGAATAGAAAAGAACACAAGGGACCATGGAGATGGATCACGGGTGAATTGGTGGTGGGCTACCCAAGGGGAATACAAAATGTAAAAGACATAAATAACAATAAAAATATATATTAAAAAAACAGTAAATACTAGGAATATTACGAAGAATTGATCATAATAATCCTCACTGAGAAGGCAGCATTTGAGTTAAAACCTAAATGACAAGGAATCATCTACATGCTAACAGCACTTGAGGGGAAGGAAATTGCACATGCAAAGGCCCTATAGTGGAACCAAATTTGAGTGGTCTAAATAACAGAAAGCCAATATAGCTAAACAGTAAAGGGGACTGAAGGATGATAGTATTAGGGCCTCTACAGGCATGGTAGGGTGTATGTTCCTTGTTTTAATTGCAGCAAGAAACCACTATAGGATATTGGAGTATGTAGTAGGCAGAATATTTGTCTCCCAAAGATGTCCACATCCAAATCCCTGGAATTTGTGCATGGTATATATTATATGGCAAAGGGGAATTAAGATTTCGGATGGAATTAAGGTTGCTAACCATTTGACTTTAAAATAGGGAAATTATCCACTATTAAGACAAGCCTAATATAATTCTTAAATGTGGAAGAGTCATTAAATGTGGAAGGGAGAGGCAGAAGAGTCAGTGTCAGGGTGATCTACTGTGAGAAGGACTCAGCCATTGTTAACTTTGAAAATGGAAAAGGGGGGACAGGTTGGTGGGTGGGTGATATAACGAAAGCATGTTGCTTCTAGAAGCTCAAAAAGAAAAGGAAAGAGACCCTTCAGAAAGGAATGCAACTTGTTTAATTCACTAATTTGTTACAACAACAAGGAAAAATTGACACAAAGTTTTAGGATGTGCATTTCAATACTGACAGATCACTTAGATCAGTCTAACTTGACAGGGAAAGCTGCCTTAGTATTGGAAAGTTTTGATGTGCATTCTCTTTTTGCATTTCACCATCTGAATGGTGGAGCTCAAGACTAAATCTGAAACACTGGAATTTCATTTGGGGGGAGTTTAGTTACTAAGAGATACTTAAAAGTTTTTGTTTTAATTTCTCATTCAATGAACAAAGCAATTTAATCAAAAACAAGAGCAAAGAGAAAGTCTCCAAGGAGTTCAGTAATAGTTACTAAAAGACAGAAAGGGAGAGAGATTAGGATAACATTGTGGCTCACAATCACTAAGAATGTACCTGCTTTTGCTCATTATTGTACCTACAATATTCAACCCAGTACCAGCCACACACTGAGTATTCACTATAATATACTATCCATGAATAAATGAACCATAAAGTATCAGCCTCCTAATTTATTTTTTTTATTTATTTATGCATACAAGCTGGGGTGCAGGCCAGAGGCATGGGGTGGCAAGAGGGTTCACCAGAGACAGAGTGGGGAGCAGAACAGGCAGATCAATGGAAATACACTGCTGAGGGGAGCAGCAGGCGAGGCAGGAGAGGTCTGCTGCGCCATGTGGGAAACTCCCCTGCCAGGCGTTGAACTCACGGCACAGCTGCCACTGCTGACAGCTCCACAGCACAGCACTTCACCTCTGCGCCACCAGGGAGGCCCTCAGCCTCCGAATTTTAAATCCTCTTCGCTATTTACAGCCTTCACATACGCTCAGGTAAATGAACACAATTTTAATTTCTGGATAGTCTTCGGGAAGAGTAAAAACTGAATTTGTTTAAATATAATGCAGAAACCAACTGAAAACTGATTTTGAAAAAAACTTTATAGGCCAGAGTTTATAAATGTATTAGCATGTAAACTGTATGAAGGTAGAGATACTTACATATTTTCTTTTTTATTGGCTGCTGCATCCTCTAGGACTTAGAAGAGTGCCTGGCATATAGCTTTTGCTTAATAAATATTTATCAAATAAATATTTTTATAATACAAAAATATGTAACTAGTAGTAAGTATAAACATTTTAGAAACACAAAGACATCAAGCACTTCCAAATTTAAGCAGTTACTACTACGAGGCTATAAATAAGTTTTACAAAAATCACCAATATGTGAATTGACTGAGACTTTACATGTCATTAATAATATTATTCAAATAGTTTTCATATTTTTGAAGTGGCTATGATGACCACGATTTAAATGGTTGGTTTTTCAGATTTTTGAACTGGCAATTAAAAAATTACACAACTCAAAAAAAAAAGTGTAGATGAGGGGGGAAAAATCATATACAGTGAGAAGGACAATGATAAGTAAATGATCTTAGAATTAAATTAAAAAATGCTTAACTTTAGATTTGGTACTTCCCTACACTAATTAGATTTCAAATAAGTCAACTTCTCTGTTTGCCTTAATTTTACTACTCACATTATCCCCTTTGAACCCTAACACTATTGACAGCAAATATTGTTCAGCAAATTTACCTACTTGATACTATTACAAGTTAATTGTAATACTATTTAGTTTTCTGCAACTTATTATATCCGAATTCATAACTAAGAAACTCCAAATGAAATACCATTCTATCAAGAAATACTAAATTTTGGTTTGATTTTATTTGATTTCTAGCTAAACAATTTTCCTTTAAGATGGAATAAAAAAACCATCTATTCAGAATCCATATGTGTGCCTATAAACAATATAACTGATGAAATTTTTCAGTGTTTACAAAACAAAGAAAAATGTCAACAGAATGTCTGGTAGTAGACTTACCAAAAAAAAAAAAAATTACAGTCTACAATTCATGAAGATTGGCTCAAAATAAACTGGCCCTGCCAACAGAAAATCTGACAATTATTCTGTTGTCTAATTTGGCTCAGTCTAAGTTGACCTTGTTTATTCATCTCAGTCTTTTTATTCTTGCTAACTTGGCATAAAAGGAGAACATATGGCATATGTCGAGGAAGTCCATTTCTGCATCTTAAACTGAAGTAAATGAAGGATATACTGAGCACTTCATGATAGCTTGATGTATATTAAATAAATCTGGTTAAATTCATATTATTCCCACTAGACATTTTATGCTGCTGCCTGTAAAATTAGCAACTATGTAGAGACATCTTTTTCTAAGTCTTGTATATAACCAAGACTGGCCAATTTTAAATGTTTCCAAAGAAGACAGAAAATCATAAACACTTAAAACATAAAAATGAAAAGCTATCAGCAATTTAGCAAAATTTACAGGTTTTTGATTAATCTCTCTGTTTAAGAAAGCTGATCAAGACAATGGGAGAACAACAAAAAAAATATTTTTTTTTTTACCAGCTTAAATTAAGCCCAGTGACAGTATCTACTGTCTTCTGATTTATCTCAAGATTTCACACAATTCTAATAAAAAACACAATGAGGTTTTTGTGTAGATACAGACAAGCTGTTTCAAAATGCAAAGAAACTAGAATAGCAAAAGCAATATTGGAAAAAGGAAAAAATAATGGAGGAATCACATGTGATCTGAAACTTTTTACTAAAGCAGGAGTCAGCAAACATATTTTGTGAAGATCCTATTTGGAAATATCTTAAGTTTTGCAGGTCATACAGTCCCTGTCATAGCTACTTAAGACTGCCATTGTAGCAAAAACACAGCCATTGACAATATGTAAGCAATTAAATGTGGGTGTGTGCCAATAAAATTTGATTTACAGTACTATCAAGCTATTGCCAGCCACTGCAACATGAATTTGATTCCCTGCTACGGAACTAACCCACATGGCACAGCAGACCTCTCCTGTCTAGCCCACTGCTTCCCTCAGCAGCGTATTTCAGTAGATCCACCTGTTCTGCTCCCTACTCTATCTCTGGTAAATCCTCTCACCACCCCACACCTCTGGCATACACCTCAGTTCTTGTATGCATAAATAAATAAAAATTAATCTTTAAAAAACTGACACAGGCTGGGCTTGGCCTGTGGATTGTTGCTTGTCATTACTTGCTCTAAAGCAATACTAATCAAGAAACTGTGTATTAGCAGAAAGATAGATTAATGAAGCAGAATAGAGAACCCAGAAATAGATCCATGTAAATATGCCCAACTTATTTTTTACAAAAGTAAAATAATTCAGTGGGAAAGGATAGTCTTTTCAACAAACAGAACAACTAGTATTTATGTATAAAAACAAAGAGTTCCAAACTAAACCTTAAACCTTTTCTAATATTAACTCAAAATGGATCATAGATCTATATGTAAATGTAAAACCATAAAATGTAAAACCATAACACATTTGGGAGATAAACATCAGAAGTAAACCATTATGATCTGGGATTAATCAAAGAATTCTCAGATCCTACACTGAAAGCACAATCCACAAAATAAAAAAACCTGATAAACTAGACTTCACCTTTTGTTCTTCATGGGACACACTTAAGAGAAAATAATTGCATATCACTTAGCAAACAAAAGATTTGTACCCAGAACACTTAACACACTTTCTAAAATTCAGTTACAATTTTCACATGGCTGGTAAGACTACAAAATGGTACAAGCACCCTGGGAAACAGTTCAGCAGTAATTACAATTATATACCACTATGAGCCAGCAATCCTATCATGACAAATGAAAACTTATGTTCACATACAAACTTGTATGAATGTTTACAGCTGTTTTATTCATAACTGCAAAAACCGAGGGGATGTGGGGGCAATCCTCCAACAGATAACTCAACAAAGTGGCACATCTATACAATGGAATACTGTTCAGCAATAAAAAGTAAACTACTGATACACATAACATCGTGAATTAATATCAAAGGTAATTATACTTAGTGACAGAAGCCAGTCACAAAAGTTTGTATTGTATGATTCCCATTAAATGACATTCTTGAAGTCAAAACTGTATTTACGGAAAATCAATTAGTGGTTGCCATGAATTACTAGTAGGGGAGGATGTGACAAGTATGAGTGAGTTTTTGGCATGATAAAATTATTTTGTATTCTGATTGTGGTAGTAATTACATGAATCTACTTACCTGTCATAATTTATAGAACCTACACCTTAAAAGATCATTTTAACATACAATAACTAATACAGTAAAAATTTTAAAACTAAAAAAAACGTTATCCCAGTGAAAGAGAATTATGTAAAATTTTATAAGGCACTATTACCTCAGCTTTATTTTTTTTAAAGACACAGAAAATAAGTAAGTATAAAAGCTAACTAGCCAGATAAGAACTTTGGATATTTGGATTAGGTTAATATCTTTTATTGTATATTCTGAGTTTTCTGCACTAATAAGGTTTACATTTAAAATTAGGAAAATAAAATTTACTTAATGGAAAATTTCTACAATTCATTGTAATTTTTATAATACATAGGTAACTAAAGCATCATGTTTTATGCATCATGTTTTATTTGCATGATTACTTCTTTTGAAAACTTACATGTAAAATATTTTTATATTAAAGTTGAACTTAACTGCTCTTTAAAATTCAGTATTTAGGGCCTCCCCGGTGGCGCAGCGGTTAAGCACTGCGCTGTGGAGCTGTCGGCTGCGGCGACGCGAGTTCGACGCCCAGCCCGGGAGAATCCCACATGGTGCGGCAGACCTCTCCTGCCTCGCCTGCTGCTCCCCTCAGCAGTGTATTTCTGATCTGCCTGTTCTGCTCCCCACTCTGTCTCTGGTGAAGCCTCTCGCCGCCCCACGCCTCTGGCCTGTACCCCAGCTTGTATGTATAAATAAAATAAAAATAAAATAAAATAAAATAAAATAAAATTCAGTATTTAATGCTAGAAAATTAAAAATAGTTGTCAATGTTTTTATTAACACTATGGTATCTGATTATATTATTGAAAGGTTCCAAAGGATTTTTTTAATTATATTTTTTAAAACTTCTAACATTGAAAACATTCAGAACTTTGAAATCTATAACTTGTAACTTAACCCTATACCATTCTTTTTAATCCTTTTTCCCATGTAATGAAACAATTATAGACAAGTATTTGACAGAAGGACTGAACTTGGAAAAAACATCTCTGCTGCACCTTTGATAGCTAAGACCTATAATGAAGAAGGCAACAATATCCAAGGTACCAAAATATCCAAGGTATAACATAAAAACAATTTTATGGCTGAGGAGCTTTTCATAAATGGAAAAAAAATGAATTAAAAAAAAGGAAAACCCTGGACATTTCTAGTTGGTGTGCTTAGACTGCTCTGATTGGTATAATGTAAAATACCAAGTCACCTCATTTTAACAAAGGATTAATTTTAATGAGCATACATATGCTTAATGTATATGGTGCTACTACATATATATACATATATATATGTGTGTGCAATGTGTATGCTAAAACACAGTTATCTCAATAAAAAATAAATTAATAAATGGTTCTTCCCTTCTGTCTTTATAGAAATCACAGTATGGCATGATACCATGAATCAAGCTATCTGTCTGTTTTGACTCATTTTTAAAATTCCACTGTAAAATGAACTAAAAACAAAAACTTAAAAAGTTATGTTTAAAAATAAATATCCAAGGAGTTCCACTTCAAGATGGTGATGTAAGAGGATACTGAACTCACCTCCTTTTATGGACACACCAACTCTACAGAACAATTTATGGAACAATTTCCTCTGGAAAAAATTTTAAAAGAGCTGAGTAACTCTAACACATTGGACAAATGAGGAAAAAAAAAAAACCACTGAAGCAGGAAGGAGAGGCTGAGTCACCATCTTACCATAAAACCCATCCCCAACATGGTTATCCATTGTCAGGAGGGAACTCAAACCCCAAAGGAATGAAGGGTTCAAACCTCATTTAAGGCACTCCAACTTTAAGATCTACACCTGAGAGGTGACCCTCCCCCCAAAAAATGATCTAGTTTTGAAAACCAATGGGACTTTTACTGACAAAACCCACAACGCTGTAGCAAACTGAAAGTGTATACACTCTCAAACTTACCCATCCAAGGGCCAAGCGCAAAAGAAGCTGCTTGATACCAGACTTTATGTGAAAGAGGCTTATTTGCTAATTGTATAGTGTTGTGCTGATGGGCAGACACCTAATTTAACTTAGATCTAGGGACCTGATGGAATACTTTCTAGGGCAAAAGACTGGCAGGCAATCCCTTGCTTCAGCCAGCAGGCAACACCCTTTTTCTTTCTTTTTTTCTAAGCTTGAAATCTTTTTTTCCCCTTTGCTTTTGGCAGACACCATCTTTATTATCCCCTTCTGCCGTTCTCTAGCCAGCAGGCACCATCTTCTCACTGTCCCTCTGCAATGCTCCTGAACACAAGAATCTCTGAAGAGGAGCTTTTCCATGCATCTAAAACCCCAGTTTCTGTGGCTGCCACGCATGGGATGTTGCTGATTACCTGGGACTGGTCAGGGAGTATTTATGTTCCTGGATCCCCTGGAACCATTACAATCAGAGACAGTTTTTGGCAGCCTACCACCTACCATGTACCTCCAGTATTTTGGTGAAAGACGTTTACTTGCTTGTCGAGGACCTTCATCCTGAGGGGCAGGCTTCAGGCTTGGCAAATATCTAGAGGTGTTCTCAAGGAACAGAAACCAGTAGATGCCATCTTCGTGCTCTCCCTCTGTTTTGCTCCAACACACCAGTATATTCCACAAAGAGTTTAAATTCTTGTATGGTAGCCTGATTTTTGCAGTTGCCACCAGGGGACACCTTTATATCACCTGGCTCTGGTATCCAGCGAGCTTATGCTTGTTGTTCCCACAGTACTATAACCAATGAAAAAACAGTCCTTACAAAGCTACCATCTGCAAAGCAAGCAAGACACACCAGACTCAATATTTCCGTGAAACAGGCCTATTAGCTTATCATCATAGCCACAACCTGAAGGGCAAAAATTTAATTAAACACACATCTAAGGGATGACTGTAATCCTTTCTAGAGATTTTGGATGGAAGGCACTATCTACAAACTCTCCCTCTGCTGCACTTCATAACACCAGTATCTCCCAGAGGGGAGAGCTCTTACATGTGTCTGGTGCCCCGGTTTTTACAACTACTGTCACACCAAAACATACTATAGTTAAAATGTCAAAAGTAACAAAGAAAGAATCTTAAATAAGCAGCAAGAAAAAAACAATTTGCTATGTACAAGGGAATTCCCAGACTATCAAGAGATTTTTCAGCATAAATTTATAAGCCAGAAATGAGTGGCATGATATATTCAAAGTACTGAGAGAAAACCACTTCCAAACAAGAATACACTACCTAGCAAAGTTATCATACAGAACTGAAGGAAACTCAAACTCTGGTAAGTCATTTCCAGATAAGCAAACACTAAAGGAATTTGTCATCACTAAATCAGTGTTAAACAAATCGTTAAGGGACCACTTTAAGCTGAAAAGAAAAGGTACAAATTAATAACAAGAAAACGTGAAAGTATAAATTGCACTAAAAATATATAGAAAAAGAGTGGACAGATCATTTATAAGCTAGTATGATGGTTAAGAGGTAAAAGTAAAAATAACCATAGTTACAACAGTTACGTGAAATATAAGATAAAAAGATATAGAACTATGATATCACAAACATAAAACATGAGGGGGAGAATAAAATACTTAGAGCTTTAGAAAGCATTCAAACTTTTTATTAACTAAAAATAGACTTATAATAGCCTTATGATAACTATAAATTAAAAACTCAGTACACACACAAAAGAAAAAAAGAAACAAACAAACACACCATTAAAGAAAGTCGTCAGCCCACAAAAAGAACAGGTGAAGAAAAAAAGGAACTGAGGAACTACAAAACAAAGAGCAATTACCAAAATGGCAATAAAGTCATATCAATAATTATTTTAAATAAAAATTAACTAAATTCTGAATCAATTAAAAAAGACCCACCTAAATGTTCCTTATAAAACTCAGTTCAGATGCAAGCATCAACAGACTGAAAGGGAAAGGATGGAAAAATATACTACATGAAAATGGGAACCAAAAGTTATCTGTTAGCAAGTTTGCGGAAATTTGTGGAAATCTATACTTATATCAGACAAAATTCACTTTAAAACAAAGACTGCAGTAAGAAACAAAGAAGGGCATTTCAGAATGTTAAAGGGGTGAATTCAACAAGAGAATATAACATTTTAAAATACTTTAGCATCGAACCTACAAGTGACTGAATATATAAAGCAAATATTAACAGACCTAAAGAGAAAAACAAACAGCTGTACAATAATAGTAGGGGATTTTAATACCCCACTTATATCAGTGGACAGATCATTCTGACAAAAAAATAAAACTGAATATAAATGACACACTACACTAGATGATTTTAATAGATATATAAAAAACATTCCATTCAAAAATACATTCCTCCCTAGTGGTATATGAGCCATTCTGTAGGACTGATCACATGTTAGGCCACAAAACAAGCCTTAATAAATTTAAGAATACTGAACTCATATCAAGCTTATTTTTCTAACACAAAAGTATGAAACTAGTAATCAGTTACAAGAAGAAAACTGGAACCCCCCTAAATATATGAAGAGTAAACAACAGGATACTTAAAAAACAAGCAGTCAACGAGAAATTAAAAAATGCCATGACACAAATGAAAATGGAAATACCAAAAACTATGGGATGCATGAAATACATCTCAGAAACATCTTTTAAGACTAATCCCCTGAAGCAAAGAAAATGAAGGAAAAGATAAACAGCTGGAACTACATTAAACTAAATACATCTGTACAGCGACAGACAATAACCAAAGTGAAGAGACACCCTACATTGGGAGAAAATATTTGCACTCCACACAACTGATAAGCAACTTATATCAAAGATCTACCAAGAGCTTACACAATTCAACAAGAATAAAGAACCCGGTCAAAAAGTGGGCAGAAGAGAGCCTCCCTGGTGGTGCAAGGGGATAAATCTCAGCACTATGAAGCTAGTGACAGTCACTGCAGCAGGAATTCAATCCCCTGCCAGGGAACTGACCTACATAGTGCAACAGATCTCTCCTGCCTCACCTTCTGCTCCCTTCAACAGTGTATTTTCAGTCAATTTGCCTGTTCTGCTCCCCTCTCTGGTGAATCCTGTCACCCCCCTAGCCCCCACACCTCTGGCCTACACCCCAGCTCTTGTATGCATAAATAAATAAATCTTAAAAAAAAAAGTGGGCAGAAAAGCTAAAAATACCTTTTTCCAAAGAAGAAATGCAGATGGCCAACAGGCACATGAAAAAATGCTCAACATCACTTATAGGAAATGCAAATCAAAGCCACAATGAGAAACCACCTTATACCAGTAAAAATGACCCACATTAAAAAATTAGACAACAAATGTTGGTGAGGATGTGGAGAAAAAGGAACCCTTTTACATTGCTGGTGGGAATGAAAACCTGTCCAACCACTATGGAAAACTGTGTGGAGGACCATCAAATTAGTATAAATGGATCTACCATATGACCCAGCAATTCCACTCCTAGGAATCTACCTAAAGGACACAAAAACATTAATTCAAAAGGAAACCTGCACTCCAATATTCATTGCAGCACTATTTGCACTAGCTAAGATATGGAAACAATCCCAATGCCCAAAAACAGATGACTAGATCAAGAAGATGTGGTATATATACACAATGGAAGAATACTTAGCAATCAAAAAAGATAAAGTCATGCCATTTGCAGCAACAGGGATGGAGCTAGAGGGAATTATGCTCAGTGAAATGTCAGAGTCAGAAGGAAAAAGAAAAATATCAGATGGTTTCACTTATAGGAGGAATATGGGGAAACCGAACATGGGGTCAGGAAAAAAAAAGACAAAACTAGCAGGCAAACTATAGAACTGAGACATACCAAAGGGAGGAGGAGGGAGGGGGTCAAAAAAGGGAAGGAAGGAGCACAAGACACTATAGTGATGGTTCACCAGTTATGTGGTGGTGGAAATTTTATGGAAATAACACCTGAGGGTAGAAATCAAACATGCAAAAATGAACAATGATGTGAAAAAATAAATATTAAAAAAACCCTATGGGATACAATAAAAGCAGTTCTAAAAGAACTGTTTCTAGTGAATGAGTGCCTACATCAAGAAACAAAAAATCTGAAACAACTTAAACTACCAGGAAATAGAAAAAGGACAAATGAAACCAACATTAGGATAATGAAGGAATTAACAAAGATCAGAGCTGAAATTCCAGCGACAAGTATAAATCCACAGCATCTCAGGAGCCACACATAGTACCAGATCAGAATATTTATTTTATTTTTATTAACAATGCATGCTCATCATAGCAAAATAATAAAATTGCACTTCAAATTTCCCTTTTAAGGCACGGTTTGTTTTGCTATCAAATTAGATGGCAAAGCTTTGTGTTTGTTATGCAGTGACACTTTAACTAAGCTCAAAAGAATCTAAAATAAATAATACCAGACAGACAAAGGGCCTATCACAAGCAAACACTGGTCATAAAAACTGGAAAATTTTAAATGGAGTCTCATAATCAAATCTAAAAATATAACTTAAAAATAAAAACTGACGTGAGGCATATGTTTCTCGTTGTTAGCCAAGTGAGGAAAGCCTTTTACTGAAGATTTCGATAAAACTAAATCACGTTTGATTATAGCAGCTAAAAAAAAACGTGCCCAGAGAAAATACCTCTCTAAGACTATTGGTCATTTAGCCAGGACAGTTGCTTAAAAAGTTGAGGACATAGACAGTAACATGAGTAGATTTTCAAAGTCAAGAAAAAAGGAAAATAAATTCAAGAGGTTTTTCTTTGGTCAATAGATATTAGGATATTGTCCAATGGCTAACTCTATTTGAGGAATCACTGCCAAATTATAAGTGACTACAGAATTAGTCTCTCTGAATTGTTTGTGTGAAACAACTTCAGGCAAGAATATTTTCAAAGAAATTAAGAAAAATCCTAATTCAGCACAATCTAAAGTGGATTCTACAACATGTGTTACAACTGATAGTATGTAGAAGAGAAAAAAAAAATTTACAAAGCGTGTAAATTTTATGCTGCTTAAATCTTATGACTATTCCCTGAATTTATTAATCATCAGCAGATACTAGCAGAAAACAACTGATTCTATGATGTGTTACTGAAGCAGTATGGTCAAAGATAAACCTTAGTCACTCTTGTGGATTTAACCATCATCAATTTCTTGAATTTTGTCAAAATTAGAAGCTTCATAAAACTTCTCAACACAGATCCCCGGGTAACCAGCACTAAACAACCAGAATTGGGACTTAGAAGAAATTTATTTACCATGCAAATTTTAAGGTATCACTTTAAAAAACAAAATTATACAGGCAGAGTTCACTCATTTGATTTCAGTGCACATACTAGCCACAACATGTATGTATGAGAATTATTGGTACTTTTACATACTATTTTGAAATTTGGTTATTCTGTAGTTTTCAGCATTCTTATTTAAGTTATGCATATTTAACTGTTTCTTTTTAGTGAGGCTGTTAAAAGGTTTGGTAATAATATTAAGGTTTTTTATTAGATTTGAAGATAATATTGTACTCTTTTGTTTTAGTAGGAGAAAAGAGAGATGACTCCACAGGACAGGTAAAACACTTTCCTTACTATTTATCATTAGACATTTAAATTCCAAGAGAAATGCATACCGCCTCTGATTATTTTGAGGAAATGCTGCCTTTTGGTATACATTGACTAGAAACATCTTTCTAGAAAACTGTTTAGCTTTTCAGTATTTCAAAGTTGTAATTATTAAGTTAATTTTTATAAAATTGTACATAACTGAATATGTACAAGTGAAATTACACATATCTGGAATTTGCCTCAGAATGATCCAGTAGGTGTCAAGTAGGAGGATACCCTGGTGAAATGAGTTTGCATCTAATTAAGGACAATACAGCAATTTACATCTACAATCTTCTCTACTTTACTGAATATTTGAAATAAGACAAAATTAAAAGTTTAAAAATGATTTATAGTAAATATGACATTATAGTAAATATGACATTTATAGTAAATATGACACGTGTATATGTAATTTTGAAAAGTAAATACATAGTAAATCACCAAAGTAACTGATGCATGGGACTTCAGTTTTGAATGACAGTTTCACAATAACATTATTACTTTGGGAAAATCATTTCATCTCTCTAAACTTCAACTTCCTCACCTGTAAAATAGAGGTAATTCTGCACACTTCATAGGGTTTTTATGAAGCTCCATTTTTTAAAAAAAGATTTATTTATTTATGCATACAAGAACTGGGGTGCAGGCCAGAGGTGTGGGGGCTGAGAGGATTCACCAGAGAGAGAGTGGGGAGCAAAACTGGCAGATTGACTGAAATACACTGCTCAGGGGAGCAGAGGGTGAGACAGGAGAGATCATGAGGGAAGCTCCCTGGCCAGGGATCGAACTCATGCTGCAGTGGCTGCCAATAGCTTCACAGTGTTGTGCCACCAGTGAGGCCCTTATGAAGCTCTATTGTGACAACATATGTGGTAGGATTTTGTTAACTGCTTAGAACTATACTAATGAAAGCAATGATCAACATCATTGCTTTAATCAACATTTTAATAAACAGATCTATACGGAAAATAATCTTTTACTTGTTTGGAGGAAAATATTCCATATTACAGTCATATATATAGCAATCCATGTTTAAGTTGCTAAGCTTAATGTGACTCATCTATACCACTCATGTATTTTTAAATAGCTTATTTTATGAACATTTGTTAAACAGCTGCATTCTGTCAAAACTGTACAGACATACCAATTTGTATATATCAGTATACATGAGACACAATCAAGAAACTGACTTCTGAATGCTTATGTAAGGGTTTTTGTTTAAAAGAATATGGAAACATTAGTTTGTAAACTGAAGTATAGTTATTGTAACCAAATTGCTCATAAATCTTTGACTTCAGATATTAATACAGCTTGCATTCAGATATTAATCAGCGTTAAATTCAGATTAACACTAATTTTCGTACATTACACTTTAAAGAATTTTCGTACATTACACTTTAAAGCAAAGTTGTGTGTATGTCTTTGTATAATTTCCTTTTACTTTTTCAACATATTTCTCTTTATCAACTATTTACGAACTTTATCAATTGACTATATACAATATAAATAAAATTGCAAATGTTAAAATAATTGTTGCTGATATTTACCAAGTGCTTATTATATGACTGGGACTGGTCTCACTTTAGATACCTTAATTCAGTTTATTCTCACAACAACCCCAGGAGGTAGGAACTATTATTAATCCCATTTTGTAGGCAAGGAAATAGATACAAAGATCAACTAATTTCCCTATAGTCACACAGCTTGTAATATGCAGACAGAATTCAAGCACACACATTCTGGCTCTAAACCTCTGTCACCTATAATCCCACTATCCAGTACTTTCAAAGTTTCCTGAGCGCTCCAACCTGAATAAATTCCTCTTTCTCTACTTACTCTTCACCTACTCCACAATGATTGTGCTAAATCAATCCCTAAATTCTGTACTAAACTTTCCCTTTGTCTTCATGGTTTTCTCATATTTGGCTAGATTCCTAAGTAACATAATATTTGGTCTTATTTCTGAACTTCATATAAACAGAAACATACGGCATTCTTTTTTGTTACATGCTTTTTCACTGAATACTCTGAAATACATCCCTGCTGATCTGTGTGTTAGTTATATTCATTTTCCATGCTGGTTGCATTCTACTAGATGAATATCATAATGTATTCTCTATTCTTTGTCGATAAACATTTAGGTTGTTTTTAGTTTTTTCTATTAAAAATAATGCTGCAGTAACATTTTTCTATGCATACCTGGTGTGTGTACTTTGGAAAATGATTTCTGGTTACAGAAAATGCGCATCTCTAATTTTAATAAATAATCCCAAATTTGTTCCAAAGTAGTTTTACCAATTTACATTCCTATTTGTCAAATACAAGAGAGCCCACTATTCCACAAACTTAACATTCAGATTTAACAATCATTTTTAAGTCTTTTATATTTCTAATACTGTGAAATAGTTTTCACTGCAATTTTAATTTGCACTTACTCAATTGAGTTTCAACATGTTCAGAGGTTTCTGGACATTTCAGTTTCTCCTTTCTAGAAATGCTTTATTTTTATCAGTCATTCATTTTTCAACTGGGCTATTTATTTTCCTTTAGTGATCTGTAATTCTTCATACATTCTGAAAATCAGTCCTTTGTCCATGTTAGCAAGTAATTTCTCCCTGTTCGTTGTCTCTTTCCTTGACTTTATGGTTGAAAATTAGAAATTCAACTATATTAACGGCAAAAATGCACCATCTTTTCCTCTTATGGTTTTTTTAATATATATCTTAAGATTTCCTTCCTTACTCCCAATGTTAAAGATTCCCCTATTATTAATTTTTTTATCTTTCACAATTATGTTTAATCCATTTGTGTTCATTATGCATGTGTAAGCCCAAAATTGAAATGAAGTTATTCTAAACATATAAAGAAATAATATAATACTATTCTAAATCAGAGCTTAACCTGAATAAGCAAAGCTTACAAATGGCCAAACAAACATGGCATGACCCAAGTTATTTAAGTTGATCATACAATTAATCAGGCTCAGAAAGATACAGTCTTTAGAAAGATTATTGTAATAAACTGATGAGATTTGTTTCACTATTAAGATACAACACAACAAACTTAAATTCTCAACACATAAATCAACAAATGACTTAACCCTGGTCCACTTCATTCTAAGCCACCAAATATGCACATATACTTTGGTATAACTCTTTCTGTAAATTGTTATTTATTTTTTAAAACTTTTTAAAAATTTATTCATGCATACAAGTTGGGGTACAGGCCAGAGGCGCTGGGCGGTGAGAGGGTTCACCAGAGAGAGAGTGGGGAGCAGAACAGGCAGATTGACGGAAATACACTGCTGAGGGGAGCAGTGGGTGAGGCAGGAGAGGTCTGCCGTGCCATGTGGGAATCTCCCCAGCAGGGCGTCGAACTCATGTCCCCGCTGCCAACAGCTCCACAGCGCAGCATTTAGCCACTCTGCCACCAGGGAGGCCCTAAATTGTTAGATTTAAATATAAAATCCCCATACATGATTATAATGAATGGCATTTCTTTTTTAAATATACATCATTTCTGTACTATGTTTTCACTTAGATGTTCTGTATCTGTTTTCTAGTCTGGTTTTTTTTTTTTTTGTCTTACAATTTTAGACATTTTTGAGATAAATAAGCAATAGTGAAAGTTGCTTAAGCATGTTTAAGATAATGGTGGCTATGGTTCTCAGTCCTAACACTCAGCAAAAATCCAGAGTTAATAACAGGAAATAGGTAATACTAAATATGGAAAAACAAAGAGTCCATATTTGAATTTCATCAGAATTCTCAAAAAATGTGTTTTTGACAGTTCATTTTTTTTTAAACTAGAACTCCATGTTTTTCAAACATAAACTCCAACTTCCATTTGTCATGTTGCTCAAGTTTATTTTATTCTGTGACAGAACCCTTTTATATATACATATTTATCATACGTGTGTGTGTGTGTGTGTGTGTGTGTGTGTGTGTATCGTTCCTTAGAGAAACTGTGTTATTAATCTACATAATGTCCCACATTCTGATTTGGTTGACAGACTGCCCACTGAACATGTTCTTCTGTCCCCTGTTACTGTCTATATACTAGTATTTCCATTCAACTTCATGTTACATTCAAGTAGTACCTTGAAGGCAATTTTCTGCATCACATCATGAAATACATAAATATTTGGTTGCCTCAACTTTTATGCCGACTGTCAATGGTCAATAGTGTCTGATCCCTTCACTTGAGTATCTCCCATCAACTGCCCAGAAGAAATCTTACATTTGGAATGATAGCTTATTCTTTTAATGTATAATTATGACAGAGATAGCAATCTGCTACATAAATTGCTCTTCTGTCCTATTATCATACAAGGAGGGTTAAGCCAACAGTCAGAAAAGAGTAGTACAAATAGAGTGTACTGTGTGTTTGCATATTTTGATACATTTCAAAGTAAGTTGCAGACATCCATATACCTCAACCATTTAGTCACTTTAGCCCTTTAGCATATCATTAACTAGTTTCATCTTTCTATTAATATAAATATTTAATACCTGTAATTATTCCCAATGTGTATATACTTAAAATTATCAGATGACCTTATGTAACTGAAGTGTGCAGTATCTAGAAGTGCGGCTTTAAAAGTAGCAGGTTTTGTGTTCACTGATACTTCTATCATAAAATTTATTAACCTACTTGGTGTATGACATCTTCCAATATTTGTTGAGCTGGAATAAATGAAAAACTATTCTCATACTTCTTTCCTCCAAAAAATGGTTTTTAAAAATGTTTTTAAATGTATCAAAATGTTCCATACAACAGGAAAGTTAGACAAACCATGACAGTAAAAACAGTCAGCACAGCCATAATATAGTGATCACTATGCATAATTCTGAAATAATTAATTTTAGTATTTATAACCTACATTTTCTGAATGATTCAAGGAAGTCCACAAAATACTCTGTATAATACACAGAATAAAATTACACAAAGCAAAAATCAAAAATTGCAAAGTAAGAGATGCTAAATACCTGTGCCATTTTATGCAAATTAAAAAAAAAAAAGAATGCATGTGTTAGAAAACTGAAAGACTAAACATGCCTTCAGTTAGGGTTTGAAAAAGATAGAAATCCTGTTCACATAGATGTTTTTATTATAAATCTATAAAAGGTAAGGTAATTATGTTAAATCACAATTCAGAGAAGACAGTTGTGTGAAAAGGTGAGATGACATATTCTAAGCACATTCCTTTCTGATGGTTTACATAACACAATGGAAGTTGGGAAGTTACCTGGTTATCTGACCTATTTACCTCTCTCATAAGTAACAGAAGCTGTTAGTCAACCTTATGCAAGTACTAGATTTTAGTCAATTTAAGATTTCAGTTTATAGAAAGAACATCAAGCACCATAACTCTGGAATACTGAGTAGAAAGAAATCCCTGTACGATACCAAATATGCAAGTAGTGGAATTAATATGCAACAGTGAAACTTGAGTAACTGAGTAACTTGCTCAGGAAAATATCTCTTATAATACAGATGGAGGCTATTGGCCAATGTCTGTAAATAAAAGCCTTAAGTAATCATAGGAGTTAACCATAAAGCAGCAAATGGAACATATGTTATTTGTTAATACAGTAAAAAACTGTAGTGAAGAAAAAGCATTTCACAGGGAAATAAGAATTAAATTTGAATCTCAATTCTGCCACTAAATCATTGACTTTATACAAAACAGTTAACCCATATGAGCATCATTTTCCTAACCTGTAACATGAAATAATTTCACTCTAGTAAACTTAAAGATTTCTTTTACTTCTGAAATAGTACTATTTCTGAGATTTAATTCTTATTAAACCAAATCAGAAACTTTATGGGAGATCAGGGGAAACAACATAAAATAATGAGATGATCACTTAGACTATTAAAAATAAGATGTCTGTACTAATTGAGTAAGCAATAGGTCAAAAATCCAGTTTGTAGCAAAGCAAACCTTAACTTGTCTGCAGATTTGCTTACGAAAGTTTAAGTACATTTAAAAGAAAGTGACCTTGTATCACCCAACATTAGGTAACAGCAATAGGGTGTGTCTCAAAAAAATGCACTTAACTGTATGTAGAAATCAAATGAGGGACTGGGGAAAAACCCTTTTGTTTCCAGTAGGCTATTACAGGAATTAACATGCAGCTTCATTCAGTCAACAGTGAGCACAATTTTAGCACATAAATAAAGATCAGCCTCTTTTGAAGCCAGGACTTCCTGTTACTAAACAAAAACACCTCCTCCCAAACTAGGAAAGAAATTCAACAAAACTAATAATTCTACAGTGTGTATCTAGCAATCTAAAATTTCATAAACTTTTGTCCAATAATTCCAGTTCTACAGGTCAATACCAAATAATCCTAAGCACAGAAAAAACTTCAAGCTTAATGTTTATCACAGAGTTGTTAAATAAAAAAATATACTGAGAACAAGATTAATTTAACCAAAAAAAGGAATGATTAAGTAAAGCTATAGTAATGGTGTAAACGAAGTTTTTATTAGATAGGTAGATTAAACATATGGGAACTGGGAACTGAAAGATTTCAATGGTACCACCAGCGCTAGAGACCCAAATTTTTATTTTAAGAATTTGAAATATACTTTCATGTGAGTCTTTGTACTCTTCTGAATTTTCACAGGTTAGAAAACATTTCATTAGTGAACTTTAAAAAAAAAAGCCAAACTAGGTGGGAGCAGCGAAGTGTCTAAAGTAAAGCCAAAGAAAATAGCCCCCAGACAAAAATACAAAAATTGAATATATAATTTCAGCTTCACTTAAAAAAATAAAATGTGGAGAAAAGACTAGAAGCAAATAGATATTAAATCATCGTTTTATTTGTCTGATGGGACTATGAATAAATTTTTATACTTTTCTGTGTTCCAAATTTCAGTTAATGAACATACTTTATTTTCAATAATGATTCAATAACTCAGCATACAAAATAGATTATTTCATAAATCATCAAAACATTTTTCTAAAGTAAACAGGGTACAAGTCAAGGTTATTTACCATGGAACATGCTATCATAGGTATCTTAAAAATGCCCTGAAATCTTTTAAAAATAAGATGAAAAAAAAAGAAAAAAAGAAATAAAAATGATGGGTTTTAACAGAAATCTTTCAAAGGAAAGATTTTCTTTAATTCCTGGGAGATCCTTGTAAAGTTAATTCTATGATTCCTACTTTTTAAAATGTAATTCCTAACCTAAGAGTGGTATTAAAGTCTCGATAGAAGATACTACAGAATATCAAGAACATGGCTCAATCACATGATATTTCTTAGGTATGCAAAATCTGGCCTTCAAGCAACAATTATATCCAGCTACTAAGAAAATAAATAATTTATCCACACTATCTCCTGGTTATTGAATAAGAGCAAATCTAAATCCAAATTTCCTGATGACTATTCTAGTGATACAGAAAATACAATTTGATATAGTAGTTTGTAAGCCATAAGTTGGAGCTTACTTTTTTTTTAAATACCAGTGCTTATGATGCTTTTTGTTTTTAAATTGAAAGCTACCTAAAAACCCTGAACTTGCCAGCACACACAAATAAGCCCCGGGCTTAAATTACTCATTCTTCTTGTTACCTGTTCTTCCAGGTTGTTTTTTCTTCCTTTCTCTTTTAAATTGTGTATATAAGGATCCACAAGCACATGCTGTGCCACAGGCACAGAAATATACATGTTTCTCTTACCTGCCAACCCCACATCTATTTTCCTTGAGGTATGACTACTTCAAATAACATAATGCAATAACTTTCTAAAACGCTCTCTCATTAAAAAGAAATTTCAAGACATAATTTAAAGAATAACTTTAGACTAATTTTTAAATAAGAAAAATATCTCCAACTATGGCATTATAGTATAACTGCCACCTCTACTCTTTACTTTTCCCCTTTGCCATCTCAACTTTCAGTAGTAGGTTATCTCCAAACTTTAAAAAATATCCTCACTATGTTATTTTTCAAATATCACTCACCTTAGTCATACCTTTACACATCCTCAAATTTGACAGGCTTTTCATAAAAGCCTTTGTTTTTCTATACTTGATGGGATTGGAGGTAAGGTGTAAAAGAAAGAATAAGAAATGGGAAATGGGTGAGGATCTTGTTTGTATCTCTTTGCAGCACCATAAAATCTTGTAAAGGAATTATAAAGCCATGATCTTTCCTATGAACCATAACCTCAAAGGCATATATTAAGAAATGATAGCATACATTATATGCTATAGTGTCTTTTAGAACAGACACTACTGTAAAATCAAATAGGTAGGATCATAAATGATAACCCACAGTTTTCAATTTTTCATTGTAAAAGCCTTCAGTTACCTCTAAATTTCAACAAACATCTGTCCTTCCTTTATATTTCACATACTATTTCTCTTGATTTTTATGAACACTATATCAAAATTTTAAGAGTAAAATAAACAGTCTCTTATTTACATATATATATATATGCATTTTAACCTATTTCATTATTTAAAAACTTTTATATTTAAACAATGCATTTAAAATAACTTCACTGTTTTATGGGCAACAACAAATGTTGGCGAGGATGTGGTGGAAAAGGAACTCACCCACAGTGCTGGTGGGAACCAACTACTATGGAAAGCTGCGTGGAGGTTCCTCAGACTACAAAAAATGGAGCTACCACATGACCCAGCAATTCTACCCCCAAAGGACACAAAAACATTAATTCAAAAGGATACCTGCACCTCTATGTTTATTGCAGCACTATTTACAATAGGTAAAATATGGAAACAAACCAAATGTCAAAAAAATAGATGACTGGATTAAGAAGATGTCATATATATACACAATGGAATACTATTCAGCAATCGAAAAAGATAAACTTAATGCCATTCGCAACAACATGGTTAGAACTGGAAGGGTTTATGCTCAGTGAAATAAGCCAGAAAGAAAAAGAAAAATATCAGATGGTTTCACTTATAAGAGGAATGTAAGGAAATCAAAAAAGGAATGAGAAAAAAAAAATTATAATAAATTAAAAAACAAAATTAACAGGGCCTCACTGCTGGCACAAAGGGTTAAGTCTCAGCCTATGAAGTTATCCACAGCCACTGCAGCACCAGTTCGATCCCTGGCCAGGGAGCTTCCCACATGACCTCTCCTGTCTCGCCCGCTGCTCCCCTCAGCAGTGTACTTCAGTAGATCTGCCTGTTCTGCTCCCCACTCTGTCTCTGGTGAATTCTCTCACCACCCCGCACCTCTGGCCTACACCCCAGCTTGTATGAATAAATAAATATTTTTTAAAATTAACAAGCAACTATTAACCAGAGACACTCTGCAGGGGAGGGGGAGGGAAAGGGATCAAAACAGGGGAAAGAAGAACATACGGGACTACAGTGATGGTGCATGGGTGAACTGATGATGGGAATTTTATGGGGTCTACACCTGAAAGGAGAAAGCATGCATTGTACAAAAAAGAAGAATGACTTAAAATATATATAACATTTAAAAATAAAATAAAGTTAAAAATTTTAAAAATAACTTCACTGTTTTAAATAATTAAAATATTAAAAGTATAAATACTAAATATTAAATCAATTCTTGTTCACTCTGCTTAAACATTCTTTTAATTATTTTTATTTATTTACTTTTAGGAACTTGGAGATGGCGGTTCTCTCAGAATGGTTCACTTTGGTTTGGTATAAATAATAAATTTCTTATTATTTAAAAAAGAAACCTACCTTTTTCACATTTTCATAGCTTGATAGAGATTGAACTCTTTCTGTATGGATTAAAAATAAGAAAGACATTATGACTCAGTTAAGAGTGTTAATTCAGAGTATTTTCAAAGTAAATTTTTTTCAGTTCCAAAAACTTGCAACATAATGTCAAAGTGATATGAAGTAATAGTCCATTTTTACTTATTTTCAATAATGTAAAATTTTGGAAGTTTCTTATTTGTATATTAGATACTCCCAAAGTAGCATATTAAACTGGGTAAACGTTTCCTATAGCAATCTTCTTTACATTAGCAATCCACTATGAATAAAATACTTATTAAGCAAAAATTTCAGCCATGACCCATTGTCAGTTCTCCATGGGTCTCTTGAATTATTGCTATGGAGCACCACAGGCTGCCTCCTTAGAACATAGATACTGAATACAGACACTATCTCCCTCTGTAAAAAGGAAGGCAATGTTTATAGCCCATATGAAAGACTGAGTTTCCCAACCTAAATGCCTCAAAACAGACGAATGGATCAAGATGTGGTATATATACACACGATGGAATGCTACTCAGCGATCAAAAAAGATAAACTCAGGTCTCCCTGGTGGCACAACCTATGAAGCTATCCGCAGCAACTGCAACACGAGTTTGATCCCCGGCAAGGGAGCTGCCCACATGGTGCAGCAGACCTCTCCTGCCTCACTCGCTGCTCCCCTCAGCAGTATACTTCAGTAGATCTGCCTGTTCTGTTCCCCACTCTGTCTCTGGTGAATCCTCTCACCACCCCGCACCTCTGGCCTACACCCCAGTTCTTGTATGCATAAGTAAATAAATCTCTTAAAAAAAAGATAAACTCATGCCATTTGCAGGAACATGGACTGAGCTAGAAGGGATAATGCTAAGCAAAATAAGTCAGAAAGAAGAAAAAAAATATTGGATGGTCTCACTTATAGGGAGATTATAGGGAAACTGAAGAGAGGATCAGGAAAAAGACAAAACTTGCAGGTAAACCATAGATCTGAGGCATACTACAGGGAAAGGGGAGAGAGTGGGGTCAAACCAGGTGAGGGAAGAGCACAAGGGACTATAATGATAGTCATGAGTGCTGTGTTGGTGGGAAAATTATGAGGATTACACATAAGGGGAGAAATGAAATACTGTACAAAAACAAACAACGGTGTAAGAAATTTTTAACATAAAATTAAATAAATTTAAAAGAATGAGTTTCTTAAGCTCAGGATTCCTATACCACTGAATGTTGAAGTGTTACCTAGTCCTCTTCACATCACACTGTGGAAATGTTTGCAGAATCAACACACCACACAAAAGCTGGTAATCTAGCTACTACTCCTATAAGTAATAAAGTGTCCTTTTGTCTCTGACCCAGGCATTTCATGTCTTGTACCAGGATGAAACTATATAATTTATTAGCTTGCAAATAAGGTAAAAATATCAGATCCTTCACAGTTCTTGAAGTATCCATTCACTAGTTAATAACAGATTTTATAACCATAGATGTCTATAATAATCAAAATCTTTTTCAAATATTGTACATGGAGTAAATTATATATTTAAATCTTATAGTTGAAAGTTAGATTTATGATTTTTTATATTTTATTTTTTCTACCAACTTCCTATTCATCTGTAACTTTCTAACCAAAAGATATGACAAAGAAAGATGATTCTCAGATTTTTCAATTTGCTAGTGCCTGGAAAAGTAAATAGTAAACCATACTAAAAGAGACAGAATTAAAAACAAATTTTCATTTTACTATTCCTATACTTGTACATAATAATCAAACGTTAACTTTTTTTTAAAGATTTGTTCATTTATACATACAAGCTGGGATACAGGCCAGAGGCGTGGGGCGGCGAGAGGGTTCACCAGAGACAGAGTGGGGAGCAGAACAGGCAGATCAAAAATACACTGCTGAGGGAAGCAGCAGGTGAGGCAGGAGAGGTCTGCCGTACCTTGTGGGATTCTCCCCGGCCGGGCATTGAACTCGCATCATGCGCTGCCGACAGCTCCACAGCGCAGCGCTCAACCACTGCGCCACCAGGGAGGCCCAAAAGTTAACTATTTTTAAAGAAAAAATGTATCGATACAGTTTTGTCAAGGCTGCAATATTTTCTCCAGATTTTGTAATAAATCATCATTAGCCAAAAATACAAACCACATTTCGTGATTTACACAAACTTTTGTTCATTTGACTACTGTCTTTTACAACTTGGTGTGAGATTGGTAGAAGTTCAGTATTATGTTTTGGTCCTATGTGATTGGACTAAAAGATAAAACTTCAAATTAGATGTTAAAACAAAATGTGGATATTAACAAAGCTATTTTGTTCTGCATTATGGCACAGTGATAAGTTTACCAGTTATCTAGGTGAAAACTAAATAGAACTTAATTCTAAGATAAACTGCCCATTTTTCTTATTTCATATAACTATGGAAAAATTAAGATATACAGAAAACCAAGTTTAGATACTAGTAAGAATATATGATGCATGAGATCTCTCAGAATGTCTATCACTTATAAGCACAATGTATTCCAAATGTGAACCTGGAAGCATGTATTAATTAAATATTTCAATAAACTGACATTCCTGTTCTGCTATAGACTTAAAGGACTTTGAATGAACAACCACAACTGTAAAGTGAGACTGGTGGCAGAAATAAGAACAGGTAGGTAGCATCTGTACTAGCACCAACAAATTCACAGTTTTCCCTTCAGGAATAGACCCATGTGCTTTTTCAAAAATTCTCCAAAATTCTCAGACTGCAAATAGCTTCCACAGTAATTCATTAACTATGGCAATGACATTGTGCCTAATTTTGAGAATAAACTTCGCAATGCTTACATCTAAACGCTTTTGGTTCACTAAACAAGTAATTAAAACTTATACCTTCTTTCTACCAAGAATTTACATGTTAGTATGGACAATAACTATCAAATTTACAAATAGCATTACATTCAAAAACTGTATTATTTTAAAAGAAAGTGGGTAAAAAGAAGTACATATTCTATTGGAATAAAAGGGGGAACACAGAAATAAATCCTTATAGATAATGAATTATTTTAGTATATGTGCTGCTGAAGCAAGCACAGATAACACTGGTCAACATGGAGATCATTACTGACTTTAAAAGGTCCTAATCTGTATTATCTTGGTGTGCTGAACATGAATATAACCCTGTAAATTTTTTATTAGCTCTCGTTTTGAAGATATTTCATAGAATTCATATGTTTCACCATGTAAATTTATCCAGTAGGACTGCAACAACATCCTAATCAGTCTAGAATGATGTAATATTGCATTGCATTGCATGATACCAGCCTAAACACATCATCCAGAATTGATTGCATCATTTTCTGATACAATGCAATACTACTGCCAGGTGGCTGCTGAAGTAAGCTGACGTCAACAGTGCAATATAGAAAGCCCTTTCGGAAAGGTTGAGCATTGAAAATATTTCAGACTTTATGCAACACAGTTGAAGCTTCTATTTCATAGAACTGTTATTATTTTACCCATGTAGGCACAATACAGAACAGTAATGCCTCAAAAGCGCATTAATAGCATGAACAATTTCTGCTGTATTTGTGGGGAAGTGACATTTTCCAACCAGAAGAAAGTATCACTTCTCAAGTGAAGAAGGCTTACCATCTTGACTTCAGATGCAAGGTTGGTGACCAAGACAAGCCTTGGGCCCCGCATATATGCTGTGCTACATGTACAACACAGCTTTCACAGTGGTTAAATGGCAAAAGACCATCTATGCCATTTGCAGTCCCCATGGTATGGAGAGAGCCAAGCAACTGCATAAAAGACTGTTATTTCTGCTTGGTTCCTTTTCTTTCCAGCAGATTAAGAAGCAAAAGAAGTCGAGAATAGTCTACCCAAATGTTCCGTCTGCATTGAGACCAGTTCCACATGGTGAGGGACTTCCTATTCCAGAACCTCCAGCAGAATATTCTCTTGATTCATCTGATGAGGACATGGGTGAGCCCACCTATTCTTCTGTCCCATCAGCTGACCTATTCTTCTCCTGTTCCAGATTTTCACTGTGGTGCATCATCAACCCCACACAGACTAACACAGGAAGAACTCAATAACCTGGTTTGTGATTTGGACTTATCCAAGAACAAGGCAGAATTGCTAGGATCAAGACTCCAACCATGGAATCTTCTAGAAGAAAATATGACAATTACTTTATTTCAAAAGCAAAGCTAAGATTAAAGAGGGAGTTTTTGTGGGTCCTCAGATTCTAGAGCTCTTCAAAGATGACCAGTTCAACAACTTACTGCAAGGTGATGCGAAACAAGCATGGAATGTTTTTTGCCTAGTGTCTACAAACTTTCTTGGGAATGTTAGGGCAGAAAACTACATGGAACTAGTAGAAGACATACTGACGCAGTATCAGAAACTTGGCTGCAGTATGTCTCTAAAGACCCACTTCCTTCATTCCCATCTGGATTTCTTCCCTGAAAACTGTGGTATGGTTAGTGATGAACATGGAAACCTTTTCATCAAGACATCGCATCAATGGACCAAAGATACCAGGGAAACTGGTTCACTACAATGCTGGGTGACTACTGCTGGACACTCCCCAGAGATGCTCCTGAACAGCTCTATAAGAGAGAAGCGAAGAGATCTAAGAAGTAGCCTATGACTTTATTTTTTTACAGGTATTAACGTACGCCTATTACTATTGGCATGCATTTCATGATGTAAACCTCAATTTATTGAAGATTGCAAAAAAAAAGACAAAATTAGAATTTGACTGTCATATTCGTGTTGAGCATATACAAATGGATAGAAAATGACTGATTTTATTTCAGTAACATGACTTTTGTAAAAATTTGTTGACCAGGGAATTATTTTATTTAATAATACTAAGCCCACTTAATGGGGAAAGAACAAAGTCTTTTCAACAAATTGTGCTGGAAAAATGGGATATTCGCATGCCAAAGAATAAAGTTGGATTCTTACACCATGCACAAGAATCAACTCCAAATAGATCAAGGGCGTAAACTTTAACTTATTTAAAACTCTACGAAGGAAACATAGGGGAAAGGTTTATTACATTGAATTTGGCAATGATTTCCTGAGTATGACACAAAAAGTATAGACAAAAAAAGTAAAATAGAGCATTCCAACTGAGAGGCGTGAGTGCAAGCACTGGAGAGTAGCTGCTGGGAGCAAACTAGCCCACAGGCCTCCGCCTAGGGATCCTTAGGGACTGAAAAACCAGCTCCAAACCTTAGGCCACCACTCCAGCTGGGCCCAGGTGAGCTTGGAGAGGAAGATTCCCGGTGCCATAGGGGAAGGAATGGTTGCGTAGAGCACACCCCAACTACAGGGGTGCGAGTGCAAGGACTGGAGAGTAGCTTCTGGGAGCAAATTAGCCAGCAGGCCTCCGCCCAGGGATTTTTTAGGGACTGAAAAACCAGGTCCACACTTCCAGCCATCACTCTGGCTGGGCCCCCAGGTAAGCTCAGGGAGGAAGACTCCCAGTGCCATAGGGGAAGGAACCGTCCCCAACTGCAGGAGCGCAAGTGCAAGGACTGGAGAATAGCTGCCAGGAGCAAATTACCCCGCAGGCCTCTGCCCAGGGGTTTTTAGGGACTGAACGACCAGCTCCACACCGCTGGCCACAGGTCTGGCTAGGCCCCCAGTTGTGCTCGGGGAGAAGACTCCCGACACCCTAGGGAAAGGAACTGCAATGCACAGCACACTTCAACTGCAGGAAGGCACCCCAGTCTGGAACCAGTCGTGCTGCAGGAGCGCAAGGAAGAGGTGGATTCCCACCCCTGACGCTAGAAGCAGTGACCAGGCAACGGGCGTGGCAAGAAACAGCAACTAGGCTGGCAGGGAAGCAGTAGACCCCCACCCACCCACCCTCAGCAATAGAAACAGACAAAGGACACACATGGGGCAGGAGTGTCCCAGGTTCCTGGATCTACAGAATAACAGGCCAGCACACAGCACTCACAGGGGGCAGAAGTGACCCCTTGATACCTGGAGCAGCAGGACAGCACCCCACCAGGCCTGTGGAACTCTGGAGTAAGAGGGGTGGACCTGGTCGGACCACCAGTTTCAGACACTCCAGAAGGAGCACTCTGAAGAAATGCCTGCCAACATCCGTAACACAGTGTCCCAAGGAGTAGAACAAATCAGAAGACAAACAACAGGGAGAAGGAAAACCACAAATAACCAAGCAAGCCCACAGGGAAAGATCACGACACAAAATCAGCCACCAGAGCACAACAATGACATAGAAGAGCTTTTCTCCATGCCACATAAAGAATTTAAAATGTTCATGATATGGTTTCAGGTCTTACATCCAGGTCCTTTATCCATTTTGAGTTGACTTTTGTGCAGGGTGTGAGGTAGTAGTCTAGCTTCATTTTTTTGCATGTGGCTGTCCAGTTTTCCCAGCACCATTTATTGAATAAACTGTCCTTGTTCCACTGTATTTTCTTTGCTCCTTTGTCAAAGATTAGCTGTTCATAGATATGTGGCTTTAATTCTGGGTATTCTATTCGGTTCCATTGGTCTTTCTGTCTGTTTTTGTTCCAGTACCATGCTGTCTTAATTATTATGGCTCTGTAGTATAATTTGAAATCAGGGAGTGAAATTCCTCCGTTTTCTTTC